>JAMKQA010003228.1:0-17346 GCA_024699735.1 Posidonia australis
GAGGTATTTTATATCGGAATTAGCGAGGACATTAACGAGGAATGTCCTCGCTACCTACTCGCTAACTTTAAGCGAGGACATTTCCTCGCAAGATCCCCGCTATATCTCCACGTTAGACTTTGACGAGGACATGTCCTCGCTAAGTCCTCGCTGCTTGTCCTCGCAAAATCTAATTTTTCTTGTAGTGCTCGTGGAATAACAAGCTTTGGAAACTTACGACGCATCGCGTATCATTCTTGCATCTTGCGCTCGTATCCCAGTCCTTCAAATTCACGTCTCCTCTCCGCAGCAATCGATTCTGTGATTCCTTGGCCATTCCGCCCGAGAGGTGCTCCCTTCTCATACCTCCATCTTTGACATAGATTCTAGACCATCACAAAGGGGTTGCCAAAAGCGACCAAATGACTAACACGCTCGAGAATCGGAATAAAATTGACTGGTTCAAAACGGTTGACACGGTAGAGCACATTAGAGGATTTGGAGTCAAAATGGATAGTATGAAGTGACACTGAAGAAACTGCCTCAACCCTTTCATTTTCAAGGTTTTCCGCCATCACGACGACAACGTCGTTGTTCCAGTGGAACTTAATCATACGGTGGAGGGTTGAGGGGATAACCTGATGCTTGTGAAGCCAAAGGCGCCCAAGTAGAAGATTGAAAGATGGTTCAAGGTCGACAACATAAAACTCAACCTCGAAACGAGCAGGTCCAACAATTAAGGGAATGATCAAGATCCCTAGGGCATCGTGGTGCGTGTTGTCGAATGTCGTCATTCCTTTCACTACAGGAGTAATGTCCTCCGACTTAAAGCCGACCTGACTTGCGGTTCGCAAGGGGCAGACGTTCAAACCGACGCCATTATCGACCAAAGTGAGAGGAATGCAGAAATTTTGGTATTGCACTATGATGAATAGGGGCTGGTTATGACTAGTCACTGCTGGAGGAAGCTCGAAACTAGAGAAAGAAGTGACCTCTGACGTGGCTATCATCCCTACCATGTTCTCCAAGGCCGATGGTTGTATGGTTGAAGAAACTTGGGCAGCCTAAAAGACCCGAAGAAATGCCTCTCTATGCTCAGCTGAAGTATGGATTAGATCCCAGATGGATATGTCTGCCTTGACTTTTTTCAACTGGGCAGTAATGTCGGCTACTAGTGGGTCAACTTTGGTAGTGAGGTTAGCTCTTGTGACTGTCTCTTCAGGGATTGAACTGGGAATATGGGTTCTTGCTTGAGTGGATGAAGTCACAGGCTGACTGGTTTTGTTAGTTGGAACTGGGACCTTGTATACCCTTCCCGACCGCGTAACCACAGCACACATCTCAGCAGTATAGCTATAAGGCATACGGTGGGTGTCCTGTGTCAAATTGATGACTACAGGAGCATGGGCCCTTAATTCCACTAGGGCTGAAACTGGTAGAGTAGGGTTTGGCACTTGGTGGGTCAAATTAGGTTTTGGTTTGGCTAGTAGGCTAATTGTTGGTGGGGTGGATTGCATGGAGGGTTTGGTAGCCGTGCGCCTCAATCGAACAGTTAACTGGATCATATTAACAACAGAGTTGGAGGCTTCAATGAAGGATTGACTCAACCGATAAGAGAGTGGTTCTGAAACAATGTGGATGAAGAAGGAAGGATTAAAAGGTTCAACCCCATCCGAAGAAAGGAAAAAGACTCCCGAGGTTCCTGCCGTATACTCAAGCAAAGGCTAGTGGACTATGTTGCTAGATGTGGATGCAGATGAATGTGGTGTCAATGCAGCAGGCCTGGACTCTGCCTCCTGTGTGTTAATACTGATGACTTTTCGGTCAATCAGGCTCTGAATTGCATTCTAAAGTGTATAGCAGTTATCTGTAGAATGCCCCGCAGTTCTATGGAAACTGCAGAATAAATCTGCTTTATACCACAGTGGAAGTGGGTTTGGCGATAGGCGGATTTCTGGAAGCTTCAGTAATGACGCTACCTTGGGAAGTAAGACACTTAGCGGCTCGACCAGAGGAGTGTAGTCCCTCTCAGAGCGTGGCGGTCGTCTTGATTCTGGGTAGCGCCCTTGCCTTGCTAGTGTGGGCTGGTAGACCAATTCGCCGGTGGTAGTGATTTGTGAGGTGCGTGGTGCTCTAGGTGTAGGAGAGTAAACAACCTGATTCTGAGCTGGCGAGCTCACCACGTTGGCTGACATAACAGGAGCCCCTACGTATGCCACATCATTCTTAGCAGAGTCTTTCTTCCGCCCGTAACCAGTGTTGGATCCATTGTTACCACCATTGCTGTTACCAGTTCCACCGGTAGCTATGGTCTGCTTTGCGAATGCTGTTAACGCTGGGAAGCTTCCGCTATTTAGCGAGCTCTCTACACGGGTGCCAGCTCGGATCAGGGATGCAAAGGTGGTAATATGCTGGATGCTTAACAGAGCCCCAGTGGTTGGCTGTGCCCTTCGAATTATTATTTCGACAGACTCTTCGTTAGAAGGTCTATCACGTACTTGTCATGCGAGGGCTCGCCAGCGTCCAACGTACTCCCCGAAAGGCTCGTGGGGCTTCTGCTTGGTGGCAACCAGGTCCTCACGCCTTGGGACCATGTCGAGGTTAAAAGAGTACTGCTTCAGAAAAGCTTGGCTCAGATCATTCCAAGTCCTTATGGTAGACATATCCAGCGATGTGAACCATTTTAGAGCTGGACTTGTAAGATTTTTCTGGAAGAGGCAAATGAGAAGTCTCTCGTCAGCCTGTAGCTGAGCGAGATTGCCACAGTATGCCCAAAGATATGAAATTGGGCATCCTTTCCCATTATATTTCTCGAATTCCGAGATATGGAAGTTCGAAGGGAGTACCACCTCTGGGAAATAGCAGAGGACCTGAAAGGAGAAAGACTGGCGGTCTCCACCCTGCACTTGACGTAGAGCTTTCTCCAAGTCATTCATCCTGGCGAAAAGTGCATTGAGAGTTGCTGCTGACATTGAGTATGTAGCCAAGGCGGGTCCCACTACACTGTGTCTATAGCACACGTGTGCTCCTCCAGATCTATCATCTCGCTACCTGGTGTTGTGGCATGAGGACCAGCGTTACCGTGCATGTGCGCTACTTGTGATGGTGTGCATGCAGAAGCTTGTACTTGATGCAAGGGTATAAAAATGTCATGCTGTGTGGGGCGTGTTGTTGTGTGTAGGAGCAACAGCTGTTGAACTAGGACGGTCGAGTTCGTATGCCGATGTACTCCTACCAGCCCAAAAGGCTGACCACCAGTGGAGGAAGGAATATATTATACATGCAGTGGTAGTGAAGCTATTGGTAGAGTAGCAACGCCTGTCGTCAGGACAGCGGGAAGCTATAGCGACGGTTGTAGTGGTGGTGTTACTATACGCTTTTGGGTGATGAGGAAAATCGTGAAAATCGAGAAATTCTCGAAAAACGACTCGTGAATCAGCGAAAATTTGGATAAATCCGAGAAAATCAAATTAGAAAAATAATCCTCATTCGAGACAATGTCGACTTTGATAAGCCTTTTAATGTACGCTCTTGGGCGATGGAAAACCAAATCAAGTCAAATGACACGAAAATCGGAAAGAATATGGGAAATGGCCAGAAAACTAAACTTGCAACGAGTCAGAAATGCGTGCACAAAGTAAAAAAGAAAAGGCAAGAAAATTGCATGAAAAAGTGGATCAAAACGTGCAAAATGCATGTGTGAGTAAAAATACGAATTCCAGAGGCCTTATGCAAAAAATCCAAATTCTGAATAAAAACTGAAATTCTGAAGCCCAAATCATCAAAAATACATAAGAAAACACATTCTATGCAATTATGAAGAAATCTGGGGTCAAATGTGCAAATATGTGCATTTCTGGCCAAATTGATGTTTCTTAGGGGTTAAAATGCAATTCTGCCACTAAAACATGCATTTAATGCAATTCAGTGGAAATTCAGGGTAAAATATGCAAGAAAAAGGATTCAGGAAAGTTTCTGAAAGTTTTAGGGGCAAAACAGTACATTTACCCTAGAAAACAGGCATTCAGTATGAAATCTATAAAGTGTGGGGGCTAAAATGCAACTTAACCAGAAAAAACAATGTATTCAGAAGAATTCTGTGAAGCTCAAGGTCTTAAATGCAATTTAGCCAGGGAAACAATGCATTCAGAGAAGTTCCAGAAAAATCAAGGGTTAAAATGTAATTTAACCAGAAAAAATTGCATTCAAAGAAGTTTTCAATAAAGTCCAAGGGTTAAAATGCAAATTAACCAAAGAATTATGCATTCTAGAGAGTTTCAGTAAATTCCAAAGGTTCAAATGCAATTTAACCAGCAAAATATGCATTCAGAATAATTTCAGAAGAGTTCAAGGACTAAAACGCCAATTAACCAGAGAAAATATGCATTTTGTATTATTTCAGTGAAATTCAGGGGATAAAATGCAATTTTGACTGAAGAATGTGCATTCAGAATGATTTCAAAAAAGTTTAAGGCCTTTTATGCAAAAGATTGGATTAAAACGCATGAAAAGAAACTTTGAGGGCTTTTGCTAAACCTTTAAACCTAGAAAACATTATTTTGAATACTCAGGAGACATAACGCAATATTTTCAGTTAAAACTTTATTCAAACGAATTAAGAAAAATGATCAAGGACCTAAATATAAGAAAAGGACCTGAATATAATAATAAAAATGACTTGAATGTAATAAAAAAGGACTTAAATGTAAAGATCAGAAGTTTCAGAACTTTATCAAAAGAAAATTGTTTTTTAATATTTTAAAAGAAAAGGACAGCGACGACTGTCGACGACGAAGCTCCGCCATCGACAACTGCCAAAGGAGGGCTACTAGAGGCACTCTTGTGGTCAGACCCCATGGGAAGCAAGAAGAAGGAGGGGAGAAGATCTAACGACTTGGATCGAGGTTTCAACGGCTGGCGAGAGCTACCCGTCCCCCTCGCAGTCAAGACACTCCGACGACGACATCAGGGAAGAAGAGGGATTGTTGGAGCTGCGGTGCGGCGATCCGAAGGTCGTGGAGGCTTCGAGGCGTCGAGTGGGGCTTGTCCTTCTCTTCCAGAAGCAAGAATGGTGGATGATGACGCGGAGGAGGCTCCGACTGCCGCCGACGTCCTCTTCTCCAGCAAGCAAGGTCGTTGCGGTGATCGGAGGCCCGGACCTCGTCTTTGAAGGTTCAGGCGTGCTTGGGGTATTCCGTGGAGCGTTTCTGGAAGCTCGGAGCGGCGTGGAGTGACTGGAGGCATGGCGTCTTCTCCAGGAACAGTCTTCTTCTCCGACTCCGGCAGGGCGTCGTGATTCCGACGAGGTTCGGGTGGAGGCCTCCGTGGCAGTTGGAGAGGGAACTTGAGGGGCGAAAAAGCAAGAGGGAGACTAGGAGAAGTAGACCTAGGGTTCTAGGGCCAGGGACAAGCCCTGGATCAGCACCCCCACCTATATCGCCAGAAAACGACAACGGCGAGGTCCGAGGAGCGATTCCGACCAGAGGAGGCCTCTCGCTTGATTGGAAACGATCTAGAAAGACTAAGGAAGCTCGAGGAAACTAAATTTGAAGCTAAATGAGGTTGGAGGAGGGCGTACCTGGCCTGACGACGAGCGTCTCCTCCGCAGCTTGCCGGAAATGGCCTGAACCCACGCTTCTCACCTCCGCGAACTCCTCTCTCTCTCTGGAATTCTTCCTCATTCTGGAATTCTCTGTTTTTTTCTGGCCAAAAGACCCCCAAAACCTCTGCCTCTGCTGCTCCTCTTATAGGTGGAGGTCGCCGATGGCCGTTGTAACAACCACTAACTGAGCCTAACAGAACTAACAATCCACTAGCTAACTACCTAACTCACTGACGAACTAACCACTCCCCTAATAGACCAACAAAACCCAACTGTTGTCTCCTTGCTCACCGACAGAGATCAACGGCGGCTCATGTTCATCCGACAGCTCTGGTTGCTCTGAGTTCCTAAAGGGCTCGAGTTGGATCGGTGGCTCAGTGGCTGGTGAAACCAGTGAGAAGAGATGGGAGAAAGAATGGCTCAGTGGTTGGATTTGTGAGAAGAGAGGGGAGAAGGAATAGGTGTTGGGTTGGAAGAAGGAGAAGAAAATGGGTTGAGGAGTTGTGGACTTTTGTGGGCCCAAATGGACTTGATGGGCTTTAGTGGATTAAGAGGACTTAAAGGGTGGCCTAAATAGGCCTCCATGGGCCTTGATGGACCTAAATGGGTTTAAGTGGGCTTAAGTAAGCTTTGGTACCTAAATGGGTTTAAGTGGACTTTCATGGACTTTGGTGGGCCTTGGTAAGCTTAATGGGCCTAAGTGGGCCTTCATGGACTTTGGTAGGCCTTAGTAAGCCTAAGTGGGTCTAAATGGGTTTTGAATGAATTAAATGGGTTCAATGGATTTATTAGTGGTTAACAGCCCAGTCATCACACTTTCATCCAACAAAATTGGGAAACTCGGGTGTCTACACGTGTGCTTGAGACATGTGCCAGTAACCCTCACTACTTCACTGCACCTGATCAATATGAGCTTTACTTCTACAGATCCTTGGCCAATGTTTGACTATTTGGACCAAGGATTTACTGGGATAATTGAGAGTAGATTTTTGGTGGTTAAAGGCATGAAAGAGCTTTCTAGAGCAGCTAAATCGAATTTTCTAGAGAAGTCCACAGGCAAATGGCCACAAAACCAAGGTATCTACCATATTCAATTTCTTCGATTTGTTTAACTATTCACTAAGTTTTCCACAAAAGATGAAATGTTTAGCTGATGGTTCCAATGTCCAAGCTTCAATATACCTGTTTATTTTCTGTTATTAAAATAAAAGTTGTTGCATAAACATGTTAAAATGAAATTGAAAAGGTAATTTGAAGACAAAAAAAATATTAATGACTTAAAGTACCTTTCCAACGATGTTTTTGATGAACTCCAGTGGTTGAGGTATTATTTTGTTGATGTCTTCTCCAAAAAAATTGTAGTGTTAATATCACTAGTTTGATTAATAAGGGTGATATTTGCTGAACGACTGCTCTAATGAAGATGTTATTATCAGTAAGAAAAATATGTAATGGAAATGCTATAATAAAGGAAAAGAGTAACTTACATGGTTAAAGGAAAATATTATCAGCGGTTTGATCAAGTTTTAAGATATCCTTTTCAAAATTAGTATAGGATCACAAGGGCCGTTCAACCACAAGGCTCAAACAGAAGACAGAAAGGGACGTTGTTCCTTATTTAGCCGTCTAGCAGTTGACGTTTAATTTTGTTTTAATTTTTGGCTTGCAGCTTGCAACAATGATAACATGCATACCCGAATTATTCATTTGAATGAACTTCATATTTAATTTGAATATGTAATCATGTGCAGATTTACTTTAGCTTACAGGCATCAATTTGATGTTAACTTACTAATCCTCATGCAAGAGCTAATGTGTACACTCAACCATGTGCTAATTTTCTGAATTATCATAGGACTTGGGTCCGGAGTAGATGATAATCTGTGGTAGAGACTGGGTATACGGAGATGGCGATCAACATTTTCCAACAATTGCAGATCTGGACCAAACTTTATCCAACTTGAAAAGGACCACCCGTATCTCTAATCCATTGGTAGTATTTGGACGTATGAAGAAAGAATTAGCATTTAGGCGTGCTTAAAGGAAGGTATTTGTGGGTGGCAATGATAATGTAGTTTACCAGAATGGAGGTATTATCCCAAGGGTGAAATCTTTTCAAGAACAAGTGACCTGCTCTGAACAGGTTTTACTGATAAAAAAGAAGTTGAATGGCTGTATCTTAAACGTTACCTGTATCTAAATTCTTTCCTAAATGGACCTGAATATCTAATGCAACTCCAGAACTCCACAAGGTAATGACAGAATGATGTTATCAAAAAATATCCACCATTAGATTGAAGCGGTCAATTTTACATAATTCCAGTGTCACCTCTTACATAAGTAAATCATGATCCATCCGGAAAAGTCCCAGAAGGCAACAGCAGTTCCTCATCAACAACCCATGGAAATGTGGAATACATCCAACACGCGGCAACATCAAAATTTCGACAAAAATAATACAAAATTGGCGATAGCAAACTTCAAAACTTGGAATTTTTACTTACTTCCAATAGTGCAGAGCACCAAAAAAGCGGAAGCAACTACATCAACCACCAATATTAAATAAACATACTAGCAGAAGAGAAGTCTTCCAACTACTTAAAAAAATTAACATCATCGTGACAGAACAGAACAAGATACTATCAACAATTCAGAAACAGGAACAAGAACAGAAAAGCAAGAAGCAAGCATAAGCACTCATGAGATGGAGGTTGAGACACAATGTCATGTTAAATTGATAAATTCAAAGTTTCACCTCCACCTCTGGAGCAGGTGCCAAGAACAAGGTGCAAGACAAACTAAGGTAGGCAGGGGCTCTGAAGACCAGATACCTAAAAGTCGTAGCATGCTTGGTACATTATCGAGACAGATGCCTTGGGGATTCGTTTGGTTTTCAGAGATAACGAACAGAAACAATAAGAAACTAACAGACACATAAGATCGGGGGAAGAAAACAGACAGAAATGAAGGAAACAATAACCGGAATTGAAGACAATAACAGGGAAAGGGAGGACATACCCGGAGGACCATAAGAAGCTATGTCAGTGGGTGGAAGCAGCGGCGAGGCCATGGAGGTGGAGTGGATAACGTCTACGCCTACCGTCTATCTGCGGGTGGCAATACCGTTGTAGCTGTGCAACGGAGGCGGTTACCCCACAACAAAGAAGCGAGCGAGCAAGTCCGGAGGGCTCGCGTCCTCCTGCCCCGTGATGTCGGTGAAGCAGGAGGAGATGAGCGACTCTCAAGGAAGGTGAGATCAGAAGGAGATAGGACAGCGGACAACGTCGGTGAAACTGGAGGAGAAGGACGGCGCTCAAGAAGGGAAATAAGGAAAACGTAGAGAGGAGCAGGATATCTCAGGTATAAAGGAATTCTTATGAGGGCTAACTCGTCCAAACAAAAAAAAAAAAAATCCAGACCCACGACTCTGCCTTTTTTTTATCCACAGGGTAAGTTATTTATGCTCAGTCGTTGTAACGACTGATTTTTCAACTGTGTAAAATAATTGCTTGAATACCAAATTATCTGGTGTTTTTGTGTTGGAATACAATCTTGAGGAAACTAATCTTTGTCCTTCGAAAAAAAAGAATGGAAACCTAGTCTTTCAGAAAAATAAAAAAAGAGAGAGAGAGAGAGGGGAAAGTAGATAACAACAGCACAGCTTTTAGAGATCCAAACCACATCGTGTCTGTGTTTGTGTCTGTTTATAAACAAAAACAGCGAGAGACTCATAATTAGTGGTTCTTCTTGTACTTTGTTGGGAGATGGACATGGTGTTGTGTGATGAGCTGCTGCAGGAAATCTTCCACCGTCTTCCACCAACATCATCTCCGTCCATCTCTTTGGTCTCCCGCCGGTGGAACCATCTCCTCCGCTCCTCTCTCACGGCCCTCCGCCTCCATCTTCCCAACCCACCTCCACCTACCCTCCTCCCTTCCATCCTCCCCCGCCACACGTCCCTCTCGAGCCTCACCCTACTCTTCCTCTCACCAACGACATCCACAACCACCTCCTCCGATCAGCTCCTTCTATCCCTCGCCTCTCTTCCTCCTCCCCGCAATTCACGCCGCCGCTTCGAGCACCTCCGATTCCTGCTAGGCCCTGTAACACCCAGCTCCCTCGTTTCAGCTTCCTACTTCTTCCCCTTCCAGAACCTCACCTCCCTCCAGGTCTCCTCCCTCTGCCCCCTCTCCTTCCGGTGGCTCTCCTCTTTCCCTTCCCTCAAGGACTTTTTCCTTCTTGATTGCTCTCCGTCACCACCCAACCACCAATCCTTCCACCAACAAGAAGAAGAAGACGACGAAGACCATGATGACGTTTTCGCTATTGCTGGTTGTGGAGAATTGCCCCTTGAAAATCTAACCTTGTGCGGAATTCGAGCGGGTAACCACGGTTTCCGCTGGCTCTGGCAAAGATGCTCCAATCTCCAACGCCTCCAGCTTCGTGGCTGCGAAGGAACCGGAGACGAAGTCCATCTTTCTCCTTCTTCTTCTTCTTCGGTGTATTCGTTCGCGCGCCGTCTCCACCGTCTCCACTACCTTGAGCTGAGAACCTCCCGGAGCATCGCCGACAGGGTACTCCTGCAAGTCGCCGACCACTGCCGGAATCTCCACTCTCTACTCTTGTACGATGGCGGCAGCCGCGACGGCCTCCGGCGGTTCCTCCGCAGGTGCAACCCGGGCGTACGTCTTCTCGACTTCCGTCTGCCGCTGGACCTCGACAACACCCATCTCACCCTGGCGGCCCAGAGGCTTAAGGACCTCGCCGCCCTCCGGCTGCAGAGCTGCTGTCTCGTGACCAGCGAGGGGCTGCGCTCGATCGGTGTGGCGATAGGCGGGTCAATGGAGGAGCTGGCGCTTGTAAACTGCGACGTCGTCGAGAAGGAGATGGGGCTGCTGGCGTTCCTGGGACAGATGATGAGGCAGCTCAGGTGGCTGGACCTCTCCCATAACGACATGTTGGTCGACAGGGAGCTGAACTCAATGCTGGCGTCCTGCCGGGATCTGGTGGATGTTCGGCTGAAGGGCTGCGGTAGACTCACTGATGCTGCTGTGGTGACCATGTTCAGATGCTGTCGGCTGCTGGAGGTTGTCGACGTCACTCATTGCAGCGGAATCACTGCGGAGGGTGTCGAATTCTTCATTCGCAACGCTCGGGGATTGACAAGGATTCTTGTCGACGAAACGCAGGTGTCCGAGGCCGCCGCTGCCGCGGCTTCCCGGAGAGGAATTGAGATATGTTGCTTCAATCTATGGGAGCAGGGTAGCATTAGGAGAGGAGGAAATTCACTATAAACTTGTAGATTTTATCCAGTTCTGTGCTTGTAATAATTCTAAAGACTCAACCAGGTACGATCGGTCTCTCTTTTCATTCTACTTGTTATGATTTGCAGTGATTGCAGCTTTATTTCATGTTAGATATACATGACGATTGGTTGAATAAGGGGTTTCATCGAAGCATCAAGAGGGTTGCTTTGTAACGTTATTGGTTATGTACTATAGTTTGAAGCATTCCTCAAGTTTTTTTTTATATCAATCACGTTGCTACATGAATGTTGTTTGGTGGTATTCTGAGATTTTTCCGGTTTCTTTTCTTTGACCTTCAAGAAACTTTATTCTGTCAAGACTGTAGACTAGTGTAGTCCACATTATATACTTCTAATTGTTTGTTGTGTAAAGAGAGTTGTCTTTAAACTTAATGAATCACGTCGCTACATGAATATTGTTTGGTAGTATTCTGGTTCGATTTTCTGACCAACCTATTGCAGCATGTGAATTTACTTGTGTTGATTTTTTGGTCCGTTTGAAGGACATTGATTGTCCACCGCATTACCAGATGCCATCAAGCAATGATAATGGGAATAGTTAATGCATCCTTAAGACATGGATATTTACTTAAACAAAACTTTTTTTGTATAGTTCAGCATTCCTAAGGCTTTTTATGTGAATCACATTGTTACAAAATGTTGCTTGGTGGCATTCTGAGATTTTCCTGCTCTTTTCCTTTGATCGTCAAGAAACTTCAATCTTCCAAATTGTAGTTCGCGTTATATACTCCCTAATTATTTGTTGTTGTGTAAAGAGAGTCATTTCTAAACTCTGCAGCATGTGAATTTGCTTGGTTTTCTGATCCATTTGAAGGACATTCATTGTCTTTGTATGCGTAAACCATAGATAGTCCACTATGGTTCAATTTTCGAATCGAAGGCATGAATTTCCAGTTTCTAGAGAAAGTACACAAACCAACCAAACATGCGCATCATTTTTGTCACTTTTGCTTCAACCTTCCAACAGAAACAACACCAAGGTGAGCTGTGAGCACACATACCAGCTAAGAAAAGGTTAAACCACTTTAATGTATATGAATGGTTGAAAATACTGAAACCAACAGTCTCAACAGATCATTCAAAAATACAAATAGGCCCAACAGATCATTAGAATAAAATAAGCTCAACAGCAAAATATTGTTTGTGTGGTGAAGAGTTTAAAGGTAATCCTGCTTTTAGGATACACTATTGATACAAAGTGTTTGATGATTTGGCATAGAATACATACAAGGGGCTTAGCAAATAGCGACTAACATGCATAGTGAAAGCTTTGCATACACTATTACATTACTTCCAAGAGAGGGAGAGAACATTATAAAGCCAAAAGGGGCACCGTACAAGTTGATATGGATGGACATCAGAGACGAAACCGTGCAGGACGCCATTTGTCAGCAGAGCACAGAGCATGGTGTCTTGATGTTTGGGGAAGGCGGTGAAGTATGTCATTTTTTAGTGGTAAAGCTGCCGATTCACCAGCTCGAGTAGCAAGCTCAAGGAAGACGAGTGCTTTGATCAATTCCCCGGACTAAAAGAAGATTTACAAAGACATCTTAACATTTATATCTGAATGAAGTACAAAGGTTTCTCAAAAATAACTCAGAAACATGAAATGCCTTTAAATGAAAATAAAGAAAGGAAACACGAGATTTCTTGCAAGAATAACAGAAAAAAAGGACCGAAAAAAAAGACTAAAAGTTTTTTAGTCTTTTTTTTTTCCATCCTACGATTCATAAGATTAGAATCTTAGAAGGAGATATGAATTCCACTGACTAACTACACTACAGTAGTTGATTGACAGGGGAAAAGTCTCAACATAACTTGCTCCAATGTTATCAGAAACACTTACATATGTTTTTCATTTCAGGAGAAAATGCAAGAATGGCCAGAAACTCGACCAACATTAATTCATGACAATGAATGATGTTTTAGTGTAGACAGATTCCAGAAGATGAATTGCTTTGTAAAAAATTGAAAAAACATGCAGACTGATGCTAAGATACCTGAAACAATTGGGAACCGAGCTCAAACTGTGCTTTCCTATGCCCACTGTTTGCCGCTCGCTTCAACCAGATTTTTGCTTGATGATGGCTTGGTGGTATACCTTCACCCGTTGAATAACACAACGAAACATTATACATGGCACGTGGATTTCCACCTTCTGCAGCTTTCAAATACCACCTGGCCTGAATAAATGAGCCATTTTCAGAGTTTATCCAATAACCTGTCCTTAAATGTTAGTACTCCAAAATCCAATGGTCAATCAACTATCAAGATAATAGAACCAAATCTTGAAATGAAAAATCAATGCATTTCAATGGCCAATTGGCAATTCTTGTCAACTTCTGAATTACAAAATAAAGAAAGAACTAACGTAATTATAGTAGCATAAACTCCAAAAGACAATATAAATAATCTTAGAAAAACAGATACTTTTTTCTTCAGTTGCAAACTTTTCATCTAGATAAATTCAAGGGAAAACGAGAACAGCAAAAAACAGTTCTCTCCAAGCTTTGAAAAATAGATAGTAAACATGCATAAGGGGATATCATTATCTGCATAGTGTGCCTAAAGTCATACTATAATCAAGCTGCTCAACATTAACTTACTATGCAATTAGCCATTGGCTAAGAAGCAAATATGATTCCTGAATATCCTAATAGTTTATTGATCAACTCGCTGTCATAAAAACAATTAAGGCACAACACAAACCCCAAAATTTGCATGGTATATTACTGCACATGCAAGGTGATATTATAACAATTCTGAAGCCAATTCAACATGTATTTTGCAAGAAGACACTACGTACTTATTTTTTAACAAACAAGCCTATTAAAAGATATAACAGAAATAAAAACTAACAGCTTCACGCAGATTGCGCTCCACACCTCGACCATGTTGAAGACAAAGTGCTAAGGTATATTGAGCACGTGAATAACCAGATGCTGCAGCTAGATGAAACAGTTTTACAGCTTCTTGTGTCTCTGGTGGTTCAGCTGAAGCACATGAAACAAAATATCAAGTCAGAAGTGCCCTCTCTTAAATGTTCCTATCTTACCTTCAAAATGGAGAAAAAAAAGGGGTATCGTCAGTACATATAGGGACGTCAACCAGAAAAACAAAAAGATCATTTGAGCCTTCATGTTCTAAAATTAGTGGATGTGACAAGAAGTGTTTTAGTAGCAAACATTTTTATCACTACCATAGTTTCAAGTTCTGGTACAACTTACCAAAATTTAACCAGCATGTGTTGAAATGCAGCTATCAATGACATGCAGGTAAACATTTAGAAATACCATGTTTAGACCCCATGTTAGTGGTGTGTCAACAAAATGTCCATTTGCCTAACATGTACATTTCCCGCCATGAACCGTTTCTAATGCATTCCCGTGAATATCTTCATGGTTACTTCATTATCTACGTTTTTTAACTTAGGTCTATGTTATATCCAGCATGTTCCATTATAAAGAAGCCTTTCTAGGAAGTATATATTTCTTAATGAAAAACGTAAGTCATTCTACGGAAATGAAATTTGAACATTTTGTAACTCATAGTTCTTAAGCTGCCGGTTATAACAGCATGATACCAAATGTCAACATGTATTGGCAAAATTTTGCCCACATGTGTCAATTTTTCAACTTGCCTACACAACAATTATACGACATCAGCATGGTAATTTTGTGAACAAGGTAATTTTTTTTTACTACAATTCCACCCAATACAACACAGACATACCAATATGTCACCGACATGTATCTATTTTTAACTTACCAAAGTCCAACACGAAACCGACAATTAAAACCATGTATGAGAATCAAACCATGTATGAGAATCGATGCATTGGGTGCTAGAAAAAGTTTTAGAAACAAACCATGATGGAAAGTTATTTACATAATATAGTGCTACATGGTTATCCATAACAAATGTCATGACTTTCAGAATTTTATTTATACATTTTTGAGTGGTAACCAGGATCTTATTGAAATTTTTTGAGAAAAGCAAAAATAAACTAAAAGCTTATAACGTAGATTAGCTAAAAAGAAAAAAATGCAGCCAAAAAACAAAGAGCAAACATCACTCTAGTCAGTAATCCATAACAGTCCTAGTTACACCCATCACAGAAGATTCTCTCAATCCATTGAGTCCACCATATCACATGTAGGACAGTAATATGGGTCTGGCACAAAATATAGAAAGCTTGAGAGCTTTCATGATTTCATGTTATCTCGCCCCTCTTGGGTTGCGGTGGTGCCATGGCAATGTGCAAAGGCACCTTGGGCACCTAGGTGATAATAAAAATACAACTTTTACATGTTTTTCATATTTTTTTAAGTATGTTTATAAAAATATTCAAAATTTATAATACATTAATAAATTAATATATCAATTTCCAAAATTAATAATAACAATCTAACTACAAATAAAATCTTAATTGTCCTTCAAATCAATAACAATCTCAACAAAAACAATAAATCAATAACAAATAACAATAACTAAGTCAATAACACTAATAAGTCAAATAGTCAATAATAAATAACAATAACTACGCAAAACTATATAATAGTCATCAAGAGTATATATTTGATAATGAAAAACTAAATAATCATCATTAGGCTAATTTAACCTAAGGCATCTAAGTGCCTTAACCTCTAATGGTGTCATGACACTGCCTAAGCAGGTGTCACAATAAGTATGTTCGCGATGGCTTCCACGTAGGTTCTGAAGGAACGGCAGTCGCCATGAGTGCAGGATCTGTCACCAGAGCAACCGTGGCGAGAACTGCGGTGCGTAGCAGCAACAGTGGTGAGAGCCTTACATGGGCCTAAGAACATGAAAGAGGGCATGGGGAGAGGACGTCCAGCCATCGACTGGGGATGCTCTGATGCCCAAGTCAGACAAAAGGAAATCAGGTTTAAGGAAGGAAGTTGAGATCCTTAAGGAAGGAAGTTGAGATCCTTAAGGAAGGAATCCCAATCCACAAAAAGGAAGAATCAAAAGAGATCCTGATGCTTAAATAAGCTAATGAGCTCGAAGGAGACAGCAAATGAGATATGCCCTTGCTACCACACCCAAAGGAAACGTTTATTTATACCTGAGTGGTGGTGGAGGTTTATCTACTGATGCACGTCCCTAAGTAAAGAAGAGAGTTGTATGCTAGAGGGCGGTCAGAGGCTATTGGTGAGTTCCCAAACATAGAGGGGCAACTTCTTGCTTGGCAGGCCTTAGTTAGGGGACATTGTCAAAAAGATTGTAAGACGTGATCTGCAGAGGATCATCCTAGTGTTCTTCTTGAGACTCTATGGGTGACAGACCACAGCAGGCAGTTGTTGTAGGTAGAGTGAATGCTCTGGATATAGTTTTGACAAGAGATCTTGTGAGATAGATTCGGATGACCTTTTCAGGAAGGTGCACTTTAATTATGGCATGCTCTGGACACTAAGAACTTGTTGGCAGGGGCTCGGCTGGCTCTAAGGACAGTGCTTGGAGGAATGACAATTGTGGAGCACCACTGGGCTTAGTATTGGTACGAGAGCGGGATGGGTGCTTGGAGGAACAACAAGTGTGGAGCACCACTGGGCTTAGTATTGGTACGAGAGCAGCTGATGACTTGATAACCTGGGCTGCCATGGGTCTAGGTGCCCACCCGATGCAGAAGCTGCTGCCCAAATGGTACAACCATGGGTGTGTTCACTCAAGGTACCGTGTTGTTCTATTGAACGGTGCTTTGATGATGATCCCAGACTTCGAACTTTCATCCGACCAAGCACTCATCTTTGGGCGATATTCCCAGACTACCCAAGACAAATTCTACATCATCGTGCTTGGGTCAGCACGACCGGAACCATTCCACGCGAGGTCAGTCAAAGATTGAGCAAAGCTCATGCCTAACGTGACACTCAGCACTAAACTTATTAAGGCACCCTCCTAGACACCTAACCATATATTAATATTCCAAATGTCTATCGGATCTACATCTGAATCAGACAAGGATCAAACCCTTGTTGAAAGAAAACAGGTTTCTTCCTGCCAACTCCTTCCACGCATCTCCCCTTCCTTTCGATCACTCCTCAGGCTACTCTCCTCCCTCCAATGGCCTTCTCCTACCATTCTATTGGCATTTCCAGTTGGACAGGGTTTTCCAACAACTCCACACTTGTCTTCGCTCTTTTCCATATTTAGAAATTGTTAGTTGGGTTGCATATTGTAGGATCCGTTTAAGGATCCATTTATCTTAGCCTGTGTCCTGGTCTTGTATAAATACCCTGTTTAGGGTTAATAAACAGATTACTTTTCTCTTTTACTTTTAACATGGCATCAGAGCCAAGGGTTTTCTGAAAGGAAAGAAAAAAAAAAAAAACACGGCAGAAACCTTCCTACCGCCGCCGTTGTCGGATCTCTCGCCGCCGGGAGCCGTGTAGACTGCCGTCGGCGTTTCCCCACG
>JAMKQA010003229.1:0-18900 GCA_024699735.1 Posidonia australis
CTGCTTGTGTGTCTGGTTACCCCTGATCAAGGTAACAACAGTAAAGAAAAGTGGAAATGAATAAAGAAAGAGAAATGTGTTTTGGTCAGGATTGGACTGATGAAATGGTTCTAAAATCCTGAAAAGAAATGATGATGTTTTAACCAATTGCCAGTCAATGTTTATGATTTGCTTTTGAGCCCAATGGGGCATTGTGTTTTAGCCTGGATCTGGTCAGTAATGTGAATTTGAAAAGTGTGCTTTTGGAAGAAATCCCAAATATTGAAAAGGGGAATGTTTTGGAAAAATGAATTCCAAAAGGTTTTTGAAAGAAATGTAAAGGAATGTTTTGTAAGAAAAAGTGGTTTCAGAATGAATTTCTAAATGTTTTGAGAAAAGAAAAAGGAAACATGGCTTTTGAAAAGCATGGATTGGGATTGAATTCCTAAGTGATTATTGATAAAGGAAGGATGTTTTTTTTTCAAAAAAAGAGAAAACCAAGCTTTGAAAAAGTGAGATTTATGGTTTTGCCGAGTTTTTTTTGTGTGGTTTGTATATTTTGGGGCACGTACTAGGTGATTTAGATGTTACTCATGCGTGCTATTTGGTTTTCAGGTGCAGACCGCATGCAGCCGAGTTCCAGTGCAAGAGTTGGAGCTTCTAGCAGTACATTATGATCCTGAAGTTGAGCCTTAGTTACAGTTATATTTGTTTCTGTAATTAGTGTAATTATGCTTGGGATACTGTGATATGGTAGTGTGCCCGGGATCGGGGCAATACAGTGAGTTTGCTTTACTAATCTCCGAACCATCAACGCCTGCTTCGCGGATGATGTGTTTGGTTGTCCATCCCCTGGACCGTCACTGACAGCTTCTTGGTGGGTGAGTCTGCTTTCCGGATCTCCGAACCATCTCCGCCTGCTTCGTGGATGATGTGTTTGGTTGTCCTTCCCCTAGACCATCACTGACAGCCCCTCGGTGGGTAAGTCCACTCTTCGGATCTTCGAACAATCACCGCCTGCTTCTCGGTCGATGTGTTCGATTGTCCTCCTCTTGGACCGTCACCGATAGCCTCTCGGTGGGTCAGCCTGCTTTCTTGGTCTCTGAACCGTCACCGCCTGCTTTTCAGTCGATGTGTTCAGTTATCCTTCCCCTGGACCGTCACCAACAGCCTCTCGGTGGGTTAGTCCACTCTTCGGAGCTCCGAACCGTCACTGCCTGCTTCTCGGTTGATGTGTTTGATTATCCTACCCCTTGACCGTCACCGACAGCCTCTCGGTTGGTGTGTCTGCTCTTTGGATTTCTGAACCATCACCCCTTGCTTCTCGGATGATGTGTTCGGTTGTCCTCCTCTTGGACCATCACCGAAAGCTTCTTGGTGGGTGAGTCTGCTTTTCAGATCTTCGAACCATCTCCGCCTGCTTCTCAGATGATGTGTTTGGTTATCCTTCCCCTAGACCGTCACCGACATCCTCTTGGTTGGCGAGTCTGCTCTTCAACACTCAGACCATCTCCGCCATCTTTTCGGTTGATGTGTTGGTTTGTCATCCCCCGGGACAGTCACCAACAGCCTCTCGGTTGGCGTGTCCACTTTCCTGGTCTTCGAACCATCTCTGCCTGCTTCGCGGATGATGTGTTTGGTTGTCCTTCCCCTGGACCATCACCGACAGCCTCTGGGTGGGTGAGTCCACTCTTCGGATCTCCGAACCATCACCGCCTGCTTCTCGGTTGATGTGTTCGGTTGTCCTCCTCCTGGACCATCACTGACAGCCTCTTGGTGGGTGAGTCCGCTTTCCTGGTCTCCAAACCGTCACCGCCTGCTTCTCGGTTGATGTGTTCGGTTATCCTTCCCCTCGACCATCACCGACAGCCTCTTGGTGGGTGAGTCTGCTTTCCTGGTCTCTGAACGATCACCGCCTGCTTCTCGGTTGGTGTGTTCGCTTGTCATTCCCCTGGACCATCATCGACAGCCTCTCGGTGGGTGATTCCACTCTTTGAGTCTCCGAACCATCACCGCCTGCTTCTCGGATGATGTGTATGGTTGTCCTTCCCTTTGGATCGTCACCGACAGCTTCTTGGTGGGTGAGTCCACTTTTCGGATCTCTGAACCATCACCGCCTGCTTCTCGATTGATGTGTTCAGTGATCCTTCCCTTGGACCGTCACCGATAGCCTCTCGATGGGTGAGTCCACTCTTCGGATCTCCGAACCGTCACAGCCTGCTTCTCGGTTGATGTGTTCGGTTATCCTTCCCCGGGACTATCACCGACAACTTATTGGTGGGTGAGTCCGCTTTTCGGATCTCCAAACCATCTCCACCTGCTTCTCGGATGATGTGTTCCGTTATCCTTCCCCTAGACCGTCACCGACAGCTTCTTGGTGGGTGAGTCCGTTTATCGGATCTCCAAACCATCTCCGCCTGCTTCTCGGATAATGTGTTTGGTTATCCTTCCCCTGGACTGTCATCGATAGCCTCTCTATTCGCGAGTCCGCTCTTCGGCACTCGGACCATCACCGCCAGCTTCTCAGTTGATGTGTTCGTTTGTCATCCCCCGGGATCATCACCAACAGCCTCTCGGTTGGTGTGTATGTTTTCCTGGTCTCCAAACCATCACCTCCTACTTCGTGGATGATGTGTTTGGTTGTCCTTCCCCTGGACTGTCACCGACTGCTTTTCGGTGGGTGAGTACGCTTTCCGGATCTCCGAACTATCTCCGCCTGCTTCGCATATGATGTGTTTGGTTGTCCTTCCTCTGGACCATCACCGACAGTCTCTCGGTGGGTGAGTCCACTCTTCGTATCTCCGAACCATCACCGCCTGCTTCTCGATTGATGTGTTCGGTTGTCCTCCTCCTGGACTATCATCGACAGCCTCTTGGTGGGTGAGTCCGCTTTCCTGGTCTCCGAACCGTCACCGCCTGCTTCTCGATTGATGTGTTCGGTTATCCTTCCCCTAGACAGTCACTGACAGCCTCTTAGTGGGTGAGTCTGCTTTGTTTGTCTCCGAACCATCTCCACCTGCTTCGCGGATGATGTGTTTGGTTGTCCTTCCCCTGGACTGTCACCGACAGCTTCTCGGTGGGAGAGTCCGCTTTCCGGATCTCCTAACAATCTTCGCTTGCTTCGCGGATGATGTGTTTGGTTGTCCTTCCCCTAGACCATCACCGACAGCCGCCCGCTGGGTGAGTCTACTCTTCGGATCTCCGAACCATCACCACCTGCTTCTCAGTTGATGTGTTTGGTTGTCCTCCTCCTGGACCGTCACCGACAGCCTCTCGGTTGGCGTGTCCGCTCTTCGGATTTCTGAACCATCACCTCCTACTTCTCGGATGATGTGTTCGATTGTCCTCCTCCTGGACCTTCACCGACAGGCTTTCGGTGGGTGAGTCCACTTTCCTGGTCTCCGAACCATCACCGTCTGCTTCTCGGTTGATGTGTTCAGTTTTCCTCCTCTTGGATTGTCACCGACAGCCTCTCGGTGGGTGGGTTTGCTTTCCTGGTCTCCGAATCATCACCGCTTGCTTCTCGATTCATGTGTTCTGTTATCCTTCCCCTGGACCGTCACCGACAGCCTCTCGGTGGGTGTGTCTGCTTTCATGGTCTCTGAACCATCACTGCCTGCTTCTCGGTTGATTTGTTTGGTTGTCCTTCCCTTGGACTGTCACCGACAGCCTCTCGGTGGGTGAGTCTTCTTTCCTAGTCTCCAAACCATCTCCGCCTGCTTCGCGGATGATGTGTTTGGTTGTCCATCCCTTGGACCGTCACCGATAGCTTCTCGGTGGGTGAGTCCGCTTTCCAGATCTTCGAACCATATCCGCTTGCTTCGTCGATGTTGTGTTTGGTTATCCTTCCCCTAGACCGTCTCCGACAGCCTCTTGGTTGGCGAGTCTGCTCTTCAGCACTCAGACCATCTCCGCCATCTTTTCGGTTGATGTGTTGGTTTGTCATCCCACGGGACAGTCACCAACAGCCTCTCGATTGGCGTGTCCACTTTCCTAGTCTTCGAACCATCTCTGCCTGCTTCGCGGATGGTGTGTTTGGTTGCCCTTCCCCTGGACCATCATCGACAGCCTCACAGTGGGTGAGTCCACTCTTCGGATCTCCGAACCATCACCGCCTACTTCTCAGTTGATGTGTTCGGTTGTCCTCCTCCTGGACCATCACTGACAGGATCTTGGTGGGTGAGTCCGCTTTCCTGGTCACCAAACCATCATCGCCTGCTTCTCGGTTGATGTGTTCGGTTATCCTTCCCCTGGACTGTCACCGACAGCCTCTCGGTGGGTGAGTCTGCTTTCCAGGTGTCCGAACGATCACCGCCTGCTTCTCGGTTGGTGTGTTCGCTTGTCATTCCCTTGAACCATCACTGCTTGCTTCTCAGTTGATTTGTTTGGTTGTCCTTCCCATGGACTGTCACCAACAGCCTCTCGGTGGGTGAGTCTTCTTTCCTGGTCTCCGAACCATCTCTGCATGCTTCGCGGATGATGTGTTTGGTTGTCCATCCCTTGGACCGTCACCGATAGCTTCTCGGTGGGTGAGTCCGCTTTCCAGATCTTCGAACCATATCCACCTGCTTCGTCGATGATGTGTTTGGTTATCCTTCCCTTAGACCGTCTCCGACAGCCTCTTGGTTGGCGAGTCTGCTCTTCAGCACTCAGACCATCTCCGCCATCTTTTCAGTTGATGTGTTGGTTTGTCATCCCACGCGACAGTCACCAACAACTTCTCGGTTGGCGTGTCCACTTTCCTGGTCTTCAAACCATCTCTGCCTGCTTCGCGGATGGTGTGTTTGGTTGTCCTTCCCCTGGACCATCATCGACAGCCTCATGGTGGGTGAGTCCACTCTTCGGATCTCCGAACCATCACCGCCTGCTTCTCAGTTGATGTGTTCAGTTGTCCTCCTCCTGGACCATCACTGACAGGATCTTGGTGGGTGAGTCCGCTTTCCTGGTCTCCAAACCGTCACCGCCTGCTTCTCGGTTGATGTGTTCGGTTATCCTTCCCCTGGATCGTCACCGACAGCCTCTCGGTGGGTGAGTCTGCTTTCCAGGTCTCCGAACGATCACCGCCTGCTTCTCGGTTGGTGTGTTCTCTTGTCATTCCCCTGGACCATCACTGACAGCCTCTCGGTGGGTGATTCCACTCTTTCAATCTCTGAACCATCACCGCCTGCTTCCCGGATGATGTGTATGGTTGTCCTTCCCTTTGGATCGTCACCGACAACTTCTTGGTGGGTGAGTCCACTTTTCGGATCTCTAAACCATCACCGCCTGCTTCTCGGTTGATGTGTTTAGTTATCCTTCCCATGGACCGTCACCTACAGCCTCTCGGTGGGTGAGTCCACTCTTCGGATCTCCGAACCGTCACCGCCTGCTTCTCGGTTGGTGTGTTCGGTTATCCTTCCTCGGGACTGTCACCGACAGCTTCTTGGTGGGTGAGTCCGCTTTTCGGATCTCCAAACCATCTCCGCCTACTTCTCGGATGATGTGTTTGGTTATCCTTCCCCGAGACCGTCACCGACAACTTGTTGGTGGGTGATTCCGCTTTTCGGATCCCCAAACCATCTCCGCCTGCTTCTCGGATAATGTGTTTGGTTATCCTTCCCCTAGACCATCATCGACAGCCTCTCTATTCGCGAGTCCGCTCTTCGACACTCAAACCATCACCGCCAGCTTCTCAGTTGATGTGTTCGTTTGTCATCCCCTGGGACCGTCACCAACAGCCTCTCGGTCGGCGTGTCTGCTTTCCTGGTCTCCGAACCATCACCTCCTACTTCATGGATGATGTGTTTGGTTGTCCTTCCCCTGGACTATCACCAACTGCTTTTCGGTGGGTGAGTACGCTTTCCGGATCTCCGAACTATCTAGGCCTGCTTCGCAGATGATGTGTTTGGTTGTCCTTCCTCTGGACCATCACCGACAGTCTCTCGGTGGGTGAGTCCACTTTTCGTATCTCCGAACCATCACCGCCTGCTTCTCGGTTGATGTGTTCCGTTGTCCTCCTCCTGGACTATCATCGACAACCTCTTGGTGGGTGAGTTCGCTTTCCTAGTCTCCAAACCGTCACCGCCTGCTTCTCGGTTGATGTGTTCAGTTATCCTTCCCCTGGACAGTCACCAACAGCCTCTTGGTGGGTGAGTCTGCTTTGTTGGTCTCCGAACCATCTCCACCTGCTTCGCAGATGATGTGTTTGGTTGTCCTTCCCGTGGACTGTCACCGACAGCTTCTCGGTGGGTGAGTCCACTTTTCTGATCTCCTAACCATCTTCGCCTGCTTCGCGGATGATGTGTTTGGTTGTCCTTCCCCTGGAACATCACCTACAGCCCCCCACTGGGTGAGTCTACTCTTCGGATCTCTGAACCATCACCGCCTGCTTCTCAGTTGATGTGTTTGGTTGTCCACCTCCTGGACCGTCACCGACAGCCTCTCGGTTGGCGTGTCTGCTCTTCGGATTTCTAAACCATCACCTCCTACTTCTCGAATGATGTGTTCGATTGTCCTCCACCTGGACCTTCACCGACGGGCTTTCGGTGGGTGAGTCCACTTTCCTGGTCTCCGAACAATCACCGTCTGCTTCTCGGTTGATGTGTTCGGTTGTCCTCCTCCTGGACCATCACCGACAGCCTCTCGATGGGTGGGTTTGCTTTCCGTGTCTCTGAATCGTCACCGCTTGCTTTTCGGTTGATGTGTTCTGTTATCCTTCCCCTCGACCGTCACCGACAGCCTCTTGGTGGGTGTGTCTACTTTCTTGGTCTCCGAACCGTCACCGCCTGCTTCTCGATTGATGTGTTTGGTTATCCTTCCCTTGGACTGTCACCGACAGCCTCTCGGTGGGTGAGTCTTCTTTCCTGGTCTTCGAACCATCTCCGCCTGCTTCGTGGATGATGTGTTTGGTTGTCCATACCCTAGACCGTCACCGATAGCTTCTCGGTGGGTGGGTCCGCTTTCCTGATCTTCGAACCATATCCGCCTACTTCGCCGATGATGTGTTTGGTTGTCCTTCCCTATGGATCATCACAGACAGCTTCTTAGTGGGTGTGTCCGCTTTCCTGGTCTCCAAACCGTCACTACCTACTTCTCTGTTGATGTGTTCGGTTATCCTTCCCCTAGACTGTCACCGATAGCCTCTCGATGGGTGAGTCCAATCTTCGGATCTCCGAACCATCACCGCCTGCTTCTTGGTAGATGTGTTCGTTTTTCCTTCCCTTGGACCATCATCGACAACTTCTCAGTGGGTGAGTCCGCTTTCCCGGTCTCCGAACCATCACCGCCTGCTTCTCAGATGATGTGTTCGGTTGTCCTCCCCCTGGACCATCACCGACAGCCTCTTGGTTGGCATGTCTTCTCTTCGGATCTCCGAACCATCACCGCCTGCTTCTCGGTTGATGTGTTCGGTTATCGTTTTCCTGGACCGTCACCGACAGCCTCTCGGTGGGCGAGTTCGCTTTCCTGGTCTTCGAACTGTCACCGCCTGCTTCTCGGTTGGTGTGTTTGGTTATCCTTCCCTTGGACCGTCACCGACAGCCTCTCGGTGGGTGAGTCTGCTTTCTTAGTCTCTGAACCATCACCGCCTGCTTCTCGGTTGATGTGTTCGGTTATCCTTCCCCTAGACCGTCACCGACAGCCTCTCCGTGGTTGAGTCCACTCTTCGGATCTCCGAACCATCACCACCTGCTTCTCAGTTGATGTGTTTGGTTATCCTTCCCCTGGACCGTCTCCGACAACCTCTCGGTGGGTGAGTATACTTTCTTGGTCTCCGAACCATCACCGCCAGCTTCTCGGTTGATGTGTTCAGTTATCCTTCCCCTGGACCATCACCGATAGCCTCTCGGTGGGTGAGTACACTCTTCGGATCTTCAAACCATCATCGCCTGCTTCTCGGTTGATGTGTTTGGTTATCATTCCCCTGGATCGTCACCGACAGCCTTTCGATGGGTGAGTCCACTCTTCGAATCTCCGAACCATCACTGCCTACTTCTCGGTTGATGTGTTCAGTTATCCTTCCCCTGGACCGTCACCGACAGCCTCTCGGTGGGTGAGTCCACTCTTCGAATCTTCAAACCATCATCGCCTACTTCTCGGTTGGTGTGTTCGGTTATCCTTCCCCTGGACCGTCACCGACAGCCTCTCGGTGGGTGAGTCAGCTTTCTTGATCTCCGAACCGTCATCGCCTGCTTCTCGGTTGATGTGTTCGGTTATCCTTCCCATGGACCGTCATCGATAGCCTCTCAGTGGGTGAGTCCGCTTTCCTGGTCTCCGAACCATCACTGCCTGCTTCTTAGTTGATGTGTTCGGTTATCCTTCTCCTGGACCGTCACCGACTGCCTCTCGACTGGTGTGTTTGTTTGTCCCTCTTCCGAACCAGCACCGCTTGCTTCTCAGTTGACTCATTCGCTCTTTCCGCTTCGTCTTCTTTTGCTAGATGTTTTCTTTGAATCTTGTGTCAAGTCATTCTTGGGCTAGTATCCCGAACTACCCGGGCAATCCCTGTGATGCCCGATGGATTCCCCACTCTCTTTGTTCTTTCCTCTTGTGGGCTAGTAGCCTGAACTACCCGGATGACTTCCGTGACCAATCACTTGTCGGTCGGCAAGCACCGTGAATCATGTCTAGTGCTTTTCTCGACAAGTGAGATAACCAATCATGTCTCCTAAGAGCTGATTTGTCGTCAGCTTGTCAGTACTAAGTCTCCGGCGACCTCTGGCGTGTCGCTTGGGATAAATCCCATTGCCAGACCAGGTACGCCTTCCTCTAGCCTCTCATGCCTTCAATTTTATCTTCCTAAGGTCCCCTGAGTCTTCCTGAGTGATTCCAAGCAAGCCAGAGGTCTACTCTAGCTGGAATTAGAGTTCTCGGGCGTCGTCGGAGTCAATCTCCGACGATAGAGGTGGGGGCATGAATCCAGGAGTTGATTCATGGCCCAAGCTGCTCCTTCCTCCTCCCTAGACCTCCCTCCTGCTCCACCGCGCCTTGGCGCACCGTTCAAAGCTGCTGTTCAACCCTCACCGGAAGGTCGCTGGAGACGCTGCACCCCGCTGTCGCCGAAGAAGAAGACCGCAAGCCACCTCTGATCGCGCACCTTCAGCCTCGCCGCGCTTCTCTAAGACCCTAGGAATGTCCCACGACGTGCCCCCAAGCTTCTAGAGCCACCAGCGGCGCGGATCGAGCTCTAGACCTCCTCTACAACCGCCGTCAAGTTTGATCAGGGATCTTGCTCGAGCAACCGATTTCGCTGGGAAAGGGGGGGGGGACTCTTCCTCATTGCTTTCATGAGCTTCCTGGACCTCAGAAGTGCCGCGCCTCTACCTCCAGTGGTCTCCTTCTTCTCCAACGCCATCGCCGGAGAGCTCGACGACGAGGGAGGTGGGTGGACCATTCCCACCGTTGAGCACCAGATCCGCTCCGTTAGATCATCCTCTCTCTCCTTCTTCTTGCCTTCTGTGAAGTTTGATCTCAGATCAGACCACGGGATGCCCTTTGATGGTCTCCTTCGGCGGTCGTCGGCGGCGAGCCCCGTCGCTGACAACCGTCGATCCTCTTTACTTTAAGAAAGAAATAAAAAACATTTATTTTAATAAACTTTTGAAACTATGTTTTCTTTACATTCCGATTCTTTTTGTATTACACATAGGTCCTTTTATTACAAATAGGTCCTCCATTCTTTTTTTCATAAATCATTCGAATAAAGTTTTCACTAAAAATATTGCATTTTCCCCCTAACATTTTAAATTATGTTTTCCATGTATTAAACTTTAGTAGAAGCCCTCAGGGTTTCTTTTAATGCATTTTAATTCAACTATTTTGCATAAAAGACCACAAACTTTCCTGAAACCTTTCTGAGTGTACATTTTCTGTGAAAATTGCATGATGGTCCCTGTGTTCTTCTGAAATCATCCAGAATGCTCATTTTTACTGGTTAATTTGCATTTAAGCACCTACATTTTCTAAAATCATCTAGGATGTTGTTTTTGTTAGTTAAATTGTACTTCAGCCCTTGGAGTTTTTGAAAACTTTTCTGAAGCATGTTTTCTCAAAGTAAATTGCATTTTAACCCTCAGTCTTTACTGAACTTCTTTTGGATGCTTTATTCTGCTGGGCAATTTGTCGTTTAGCCCCTATACTTCATTGATTTTACTTTGAATGCCTGTTTTCAGGGATAAAATGACTATTTTGCCCCTCAAACTTTCTAGAACTTTCCTGAATCATTTTTCTTGCATATTTTACCCTGAATTTCCATTGAATTGTTTTAAATGCTTGTTTTAGTGGTAAAATTGCATTTTAACCCCTAGGAAACTCCATTTTGATTAGGATTGCACATATTTGCACATTTGACCCTAGATTTCTTCATAATTGTATAGAATGTGTTTTCCTATGTATTTTTGATGATTTGGGCTTCAAAACTTCAGTTTTACTCATAATTTGGGGTTTTTCCACAAAAAACCCTGGAATTTTCATATTTGCACTCACACTTGCAATTTGCATATCTTTTCACATCTTTCCGCACAAGTTTTCTTGTCTTTTCTACTTGGCTTTGCGCACGCTTTCCAAGCTTGTTTCTAGCTTGGTTTTCTCCTCGTTTCCCGGATTTCTCCCTGTTTTCCGTGTCTTTGACTTGATTTGGTTTTTCATCGCCCGAGGGCTTACAGTAAAAGACTTGACAAAGTCGACATGGTCCCGAAATGAGGATTATTTTCCCTTTTTCGATTTTCTCGGATTTATTCGAATTTCTACTGATTTGCAAGGCGCTTTCTGAGAATTTCTCGATTTTCAAGATTTTCTTCATCGCCTAAAGCTGTACAGTAAAGCGGCATTCTCCATGCCTACATTTGACCCTCGATTTAGCTTTTCCTTTGTTTCATTTCTTTACTTTGATTTGGCATGTTTTTAGTCATATTTAGCATGAGCATATAGAATAAGCAAGCATACATCCATAGACCATTGACAATAGGGAAACCTAGAAAGACCGAGTTTTCTCAGGTGCATGGGGGTGCTTAACCCCTTCCCCATGCTTAACTAGAATCCTTACCCTTTCTCTGGCCCACATTCATTTGTGCATTGTCCATTAGGCACGGAGCACACACATACATTCTGCATCTTATTTGCTTCCCAGTTTTCTTGTGTTTTTGGTTTTCCTCGTCTTTCCATTAAAAGACTAGGTGGCGACTCCTTTCCTTATCCTTTTATCTTCCCTTGGTGTTTCCGGGTCTAGTCTCTTCCTCCAAATTTGCCATCTTCTCCATGACCATATCAGGTCTCCTCGAGTGTTTCCACACACCCGGTTGTAGGAGAGTCGTGCAAGGGTGCCACCGTCATGGTCACAATTGGTTCTATGCAAATTGAAATACATGTAATCATTCCATTGACTCTGATAATAAAATTCATCAGAACATATCTGGCCAGTTTGTTTGATTGATTATGGTTGATGCGGAACAGAAATCGCCATCGCGACAGCACGCGCATGATTGGTGCAGGATTCTACTTTCTTCTGCCTATCGGCTTGGCACTGGGGACCACCCAGATAATAGTCAAGTATCACCTTTTATTGCCCAGACTTGAACGAATCAAATCTTCACAGCTTCTATGCCAGATAGGGCGGAACACCCCTTTCGCCTTCGAATTCCTATCTGGATGGAAGGATTCAAGGCATCTCTTGTTCTTTCTTCTAGACTATCGGACGGAGTGTAGATGTTCCTTTCCTTGGTTCGATCCGGACAGACGAACCTCGAAACCCTTTTGCCTTCGAATTCCTATCCAGACGGACGGATCCAAGGTAGCTCCTTTTCTTTTCTAGACTATCAGACGGAGTCTAGATGTTCCTTTCCCTGGTTCGATCCAGACAGACAAACCTCGGAACCCTTTCGCCTTCGAATTCCTATCCGGAAGGACGGATTCAAGGCATCTCCTTTTCTTTTCTAGACTCCGTCTAGACTACCGGATGGAGTCTTGATGTTCCTTTCCCTGGTTCGATCTGGATGGACGAACCTCGGAACCCTTTCGCCTTCGAATTCCTATCCGGATGGACGAATTCAAGGCATCTCCTTTTCTTTCTTCTAGACTACCAGACGGAGTCTAGATGTTCCTTTCCCTGGTTCGATTCGGACGGACAAACCTCGGAACCCTTTCGCCTTGAATTCCTATCCAGACGAACAGATTCAAGGCATCTCCTTTTCTTTTCTAGACTACCGGATGGAGTCTAGATGTTCCTTTCCCTGGTTTGATTCGGACAGACAAACCTCGGAACCCTTTCACCTGCAAATTCCTATCCGAACGGACGCATTCATGGCATCTCCTGTTCTTTCTTCTAGACTACCGGACGGAGTCTAGATGTTCTTTCCTTGGTTCGATCCAGATGGACGAACCTCGGAACCCTTTTGCCTTCGAATTCCTATCCGGACGGACGGATTCAAGGCATATCCTGTTCTTTCTTCTAGACTACCGGACGAAGTCTACTTGTTCCTTTCCCTGGTTCGATCTGGACAGACAAACCATGGAACCCTTTCGCCTTCGAATTCCTATCTGGACGGACGGATTCACGGCATCTCCTTTTCTTTTTTAGACTACCATACGGAGTTTAGATGTTCCTTTCCCTAGTTCGATCCGGACGGACGAACCTCGGAACCCTTTCGCCTTCGAATTCCTATCCGAACGGACGGATTCAAGGCATCTCCTGTTCTTTCCTAGACTACCAGACGGAGTCTAGATGTTCCTTTCTCTGGTTTGATATGGATGGACAAACCTCGAAATCCTTTCGCCTTTGAATTCCTATCCGGATGGACGTATTCACGGCATCTCCTTTTCTTTTCTAGACTACCAGACGGAGTCTAGATGTTCCTTTCCTTGGTTCGATCTGGACGGACGAACCTCGGAACCCTTTCGCCTTCGAATTCTTATCTAGACGGACAGAATCAAGGCATCTCCTATTCTTTCTTCTAGACTACTGAATAGATTGTAGATGTTCCTTTCCCTAGTTCGATCCAGACGGACAAACGTCGGAACCCTTTCACCTTCGAATTCCTATCCAGACGGACGGATTCAAGGCATCTCCTTTTCTTTTCTAGACTACCAGATGGAGTCTAGATGTTCCTTTCCCTGGTTCGATCTGGACGGACGAACCTCGGAATCCTTTCGCCTTCAAATTCCTATCCGGACGGATTGATTCAAGGCATCTCCTTTTCTTTTCTAGACTACCAGACGGAGTCTAGATGTTCCTTTCCCTAGTTCGATCCAGACGGACGAACCTTGAAATCCTTTCGCCTCGAATTCCTATCCGGACGGATAGATTCAAGGCATCTCCTTTTCTTTTCTAGACTACTCGACGGAGTCTAGATGTTCCTTTCCCTGGTTCGATCCAGACGGACGAACCTTAGAACCCTTTCGCCTTCAAATTCCTATCCGGACGAATGGATTCAAGGCATCTCCTTTTCTTTTCTAGACTACCGGACGGAGTCTAGATGTTCCTTTCCATGGTTCGATCCGGACGGACGAACCTCGGAACCCTTTCGCCTTCGAATTCCTATCCAGACGGACAAAATCATGGCCTCCCCTTTTCTCCTGTCTACACTACCGGATGTAGTATAGATGTTCCCTTCCCTGGTTAGTCCATCTAGACGAACCTCGGTGCCCCTCTTTTTGTTTTGAGTGCCGCTCCTAATGGACGGAATCAAAGAAAACTGTTTGTCTCCTTCCTTTTTGCTGGTATCCTGAACTACCCAGGCAATCCTTGTGATGCCTGATGAATTCCCCACTCTCCTTGTTCCATCCCACCTTTGGGCTGGTAGGAAACCTAGAAAGACCAAGTTTTCTCGAGCGCATATGGGTGCCTAACTCCTTCTCCATGCGTAACCAGAATCCTTACCCTTTCTCTGGCCCGCATTCATTTGTGCATTTTATCCATCAGGCACGAAGCACACATGTTTTCTGCATCCCGTTTGCTTCTTGGTTTTCTTGTGTGTTTGGTTTTCCTCGTCTTTCCATTAAAAGACTTGGTGGCGACTCCTTTCCTTATTCTTTCTTATCTTCCCTTGGTGTCTCCGAGTCTAGTCTTCTTGTCTGGATTCACCATCTTCGCTGTGACCATATCGGGTCACCTCGAGTGCTTCCACTCACCTGGTAAGGGAGAGTCGTGTAGGGTTCCACTGGCATGGTCACACTTAGTCCCTGAGTTTCTAGGGTTTTCCTATCCTTTGCCTATGTGTGGAAGTGTGGGGGAGATTTAAGGTTCAACAGGCTCTCAACATCGGTTATAGCCTTTGTGTTGCTCGCCGGTGTTTGGCCCTAATGCGTCTAGAACTAACCCAAGGGTTTTGGTTTTTTTTCTTTCTAATTTTTTTTTGTTTTTTTCTCTTTTGGGGGTTCCCCTCTCAAGTTATTTTTTTGTAGATGCCCACCCATCACTGACTTCTTGGACTTATGCTATGATGGCACATCTACTTGTTCGTTAGTTGTTTCACCTCGTTTTGAGTACCCACCCATCACTACCTTCTCAGACTTACGTTATGAAAGCATACCCTACTTTTCATTCACTCCCTTCTTTTTGGCACTTTCTAAGTTGTTTGGTTCAAGTGCGCTCCTCCATACTACCTTTTCGAACTTATGCTAGGAGGCCACGCTGTACAGGATGAGTGGCTTTTGTGATATGTCTAAGCTCTAAGCCTACTTTGCTCTCATCTCCCTATGTAGGTGATGTGTAGATAGGATAAGACTTGGGTCACCCTAGTCTCTTAGCTTCCTTTCTATGTCGGAGATAGTTTTCTTCCATAACTGGTAGTAGGCCTTGGGTCCTCTTTAAGCTTTTAGCATGTTGATTGAAGGATGTACTTAGAGTGCATGTAACTTCCACGGATCTGATGAGATCTTCAGGTTGTCCTACCCATTGAGTTGATCTTCCCTGGGTGTTACAGTCTCTACTTTGGAATACTAGATAATATGTTGGCAATTTTGCTTAATGGATTAAGTAGTCAGGTGTGTGACTTACACTCATTAATCTTTATTATTGTTTTTCCTTTACTACTATTATCAAATCTAGCATTCAAAGGAAATAAAGATAAACCAATGATAGTGTGTCCATGCCAACGGGGGAAACTGCACTCTGATGCGATCAAGACCGCATGAAGACCGGTAGGGCCACGACAGATCTGATGAGTCCAAGGACAGGGAAAAACAACTCGAAAACATTGAAAATAAGTAAAGTGAAATAAAGATAAGAACATGGAGTCGCCACCTAGTCTATTAAAATCAGAAGACAAGGAAAACCGTATCGAAAATCAAGACTAAAGTTGAATGCAAGATAAGAGTGACTTCGTGCCAAATAGACGCAACACATGGGTCAATACTTGCCAAAGAAAGGGTAAGGACTCCAATTACATGTGGGGAAGGTATTAAGCACCCCCGCATGCTCGACGAGTCGGTCTTTCTTGGACTTATCGCTCACATGTATGGTTATGTAGGCACTTGAATGCCGATTAATGTATGGCTATATGGGTGATGAATGTTTTAAAAACTAAGTGTGTCTTGATGTTGGGGGACCTGACATGATGCAAATAGTGGGGGGAATATTTGGATTAAAGGCCAGACCTAGTTAGGGGGAATCCCTGGGACAATCGTGCAACCAGGAAGTGCCCTTGGGATGTGCACCCAGGAGGTGTCCCAAAGTATGCCTAAAGGATGGGTCATTATAGCCAATCCCTAGCACATCCACCCGATCTAACTACAAGTGATGCGTGGTATACATGCAAAATGGGATCATGCATGATTTTGAAAACTTAGAAGAAAGACACCTAGGTAAAAAGGATCTGAATAAAAACTTTACGAGATACGAGCAAACAAAGAAACTAAATAAGCCACAAGTGCGAGGTGCACCAAGGAAGCTAAGGAAAGGCTACATGGATGAGACTTGGTCAGGTTTGGCCCTACGTAATTCCTTATGTATACGTGCATCTGGGACACATAATCAGGGCATGCCCTCAGAATAAGGTTCTGACCTTCCGCCTTCATCGCCTCATACCATGTAATGCATGCATTATCATAGTAAAATGGGCATTCAAGGATGTAAAGGGATGACATGGCATGAGGGAAATGCTGAGAAAACCACTGAGAAAACACCAAGGTCCCTGCCCCATTCTTGTCATTTACGTCACCATCAGTCGTGTTCCAGATGACCTCCACGAGGAGGCCATGGCTCAAGGCTCGGCTTAGTCGCGACAAGAGTTGAAGGGAGAAGGAGAGGGAGCCATTGGGATGTCTAGGTCATTCGCTCAATGGCCAGGATGGCCCCACACCGACGCTCGCCGTCCATTGGAAGGTGAGAAACGGGATGAAACAATTAAAAACGATGGGAAACACAAATGGAAGGCAAAACAAAGTCCACTAAGTTATCCTCTAATTGCTCGAGTGAAATGGGTACATGTTGGTGGCCAGAATGTCTCCTTTGTGGTCGACTACTGGAACTTCGGCGAGCGAGACGAAGGCGGCTTTCCGACGGGCAAGGACTAGTTTAGAGGGCTTGATTGCACTTGGAGGTTGGCTGGGATGCTTCCTCGATGCCAAGGAAGGACGGTTACAGGTGGTTGAGGAGATGGGTTCTCAGGCGCACTCTAGTTCTCCAGTCCCTCTCACACACGGTGGTTTGGTCCTCTCGTCTCTTGCAACTCAACGTGGTGTCTTGGCTATGGGAAGGCCACTTGGTTTTGGTAATGGGTTCTGTGTTATGTGAGTTAGGGTGGCGTGGCGGAGTGTGAATGTCAGGTGGTTGCAAGTGGAATGCGGCGTGTTGGCTAATGCAAAGGTGGTGTGCAACAGCATAGTGGCGAGGGCGTGGCAGGGACTAGTGAGGTCGTGGCATGGATTGGTGAGGTGGGGTGTGGCCATGGCAAGGTATCAGTCACACTAGGGAGACAAAAAGGGTGTGGCATATTATGGAGGCTTCGTACGAGGTACGATGAAAGTGACCGATTAGGCGACGCACGCTTGGATGTCCAAGGACTTTTGTGCAAAATTCCCAAATTCTGAATGAAGGCTGAAAATTTGAGGCTAAATCAGCAAAAATACTTAAGAAAACATTCTTTATGCAATTCGGAAGATTTTGGTGGTTAAATGTGCAAAACCATGCATTTTTGGTCAAAATCATGATCCCTAGGGTTCAATCTGCAATTTTGCCAGTGAAACATGTGTTTAAAACAATTCTAGAGTAATTCAGGGTCAAATGTGCTAGAAAAAAGTTTATGTTTGAAAATAAGAAGTTTCAGGGACTATTCTGCAAATTATCCCTAGAAAACATGCATTCAATGTGAAATCAGTGAAGTTCAGGGTTTAAAATGCAATTTTCAAACGTATTTGAGTAAATATTTGAATATCCAAGGTTTAACTTGCAATCGTGACAAAAAAACATGCATTCAGAACTATTTTAATAAAGTTCAGGGCTTTTTGTGCAAAATGTTGGACTTAAAATGAATGAAAAGTTAATTAGAGGGTTTATATCAAATTTTCAAGCCTGGAAAACATTAATAAAACTTTACAAGGGTTCCAATGCACTTTCACAAAACAATGCATTATTAAATAGGTTAAAAATTAATGTGGGGACCTGATAGCAAAATGAAAGGACTCCATTGCAAGAAAGGAAAAGAAAAAGAGGTTTTTTAAAAAAACTTTAAAACTAACCCAACAGTCACCAGTGACCAGATCTCACCGACGACGACGATTGGGACATGATCCCAGGCCCTCCTGAGGTCTGATCTGGCATCTGAGTGCGTCGTGAGCAAGAGGAGAGGAAGGGAAGAAGATCCAGCAGTTTAGATCAGGCACTAGACAGTCGGAAGCCTCCTCCCATCCCCATCCTCCTCGCCGTCGACACAGCTCCGGCGATGGTGTCATGGATGAAGGTGACTCTAGAGGCGCTGGAATGGTGGCTCTGGGCTTCTGGAGACTGAGGACGAGGAGAGGAAGCTTTTACTCCATCCAGAGGCTCGAAACGCTCCGCTCTTCCACCTCCGGATCAAGTTGCAGCGGCGCTCCGGCGACGACGGTTGTTGGAAGGAATCGCAGCTCGATTCGGGGCATTGTCACCTCCAATGAGTCGGGGGAGTTCTATAGATCGTTTCCCTGGGGTTGGAGTGTCGCTGCGTTGAATGGAGCGTCAGATCGTGTTGCACAGTGGTCTTCTTCTCCAACGACGGTGAGCATGACTTCAGCGAGCTGCTCCCGGTGGCTTCCACAACGATTGAAGCGGCATCTAGAGGATCAACGTAGCCAGGGGAGGTCCGCCTTAACCAAATGGAGCAAACCAAGGCACGAATGTCACCGGAAAATGCGTTCGGTGACCCCAAAAACCATGATTCTGGCCAGGAAAGCCACCTAGCGCTATTGGAATCAGTTGGGGAAGAAGGAGGAAGACCTAGGAAGCTAAAATGAGGAGAAATGGGGCTCTGATCAATGCTTACCTGAGCGAGCAGTAGAATTGGCCGCCGGAGCTCACCAGAGATGGCCTGAAGCTTGAATTTTCCTCCTCTTTGAGCTTACCCTCTGATCTGAGATCTCTCTGGTTGCTCTGGTTGAGAGAAAATACCTTGGAAGCTCTCCTATCAAATTTTCCAAGTTTTCACCCTTTTCTCCCCTTCTCTCTTGCAAATAGGGGGTATTTATAGGCTTGCAAATGGCTAGGGTTTTTATAGTAGTTTGTTATGGTTAGTTAGAGATTGTTGGAAGTTGTTACAAGTTGTTATAGGTTATTATGATGAAGGTGGGAAGTAGTTAGGTTTGTTTTGGTCATTACAAGTTATTATAGGTTGTTATGATGAAGGTGGGAAGTGGTTAAGTTTGTTTGGGTGGTTAGAGATTGTTATAGGTTGTTATGGTGGAGTGGGAAGTTGTTATAGGTTATTAGGGTTTGAAATTAGGGTTTAGGGTTTGATTTAGGGTTTAGGGTTTGATTTA
>JAMKQA010003230.1:0-21052 GCA_024699735.1 Posidonia australis
GTGTTTTCAGGTGCAGACCGCGTGCAGCCAGTTTCCGGTGCAGGAATTGGAGCTTCTAGCCGCGCATCGAGATCCTAGAGGTGAGCCTTAGTTACAGTTCTTTTGTTCTGTAATTTGTGTAATTAGGCTTGTGATACTGTGTTTTGGTAACGTGCTCGGGTTCGGGGCGTTACATATGATCTGATTAGAAGTAGATATTGTAGAAATAAATCTCTAAGAGCTTTTATTTAACACTTCCTCTAGCCACATTTCTCTTTTGTGGAAGGAGATTAAGGCATGTATTTGCGATTGTGAATTCTTTTAGTACATACTCCGTCAAGAATGGACTGTTCGTGTTTTTTCTAACATAACAGGTGGTTGGATCAATTATTACTTAAATATGTGTTCCTTGATTTATATAGTTTGGTTAAGTATAAAAAATGGTCCCTAGCTAGAATGGTAGAAGTATTTCCTCAGTTGGGTGGGTATCCATTTATACTCATCTAATTCTGATATTCTCCCTTAACTGTTTACTCGATTAGCAGACACTATTTTAGCGTTGACTCTAACTTTCATTGAAGACTTTATTAGTTGGACTCTTATAAGTTCGTAGGTCTTCTCTGTTATAAGTTGCTACAATGTTATCAATGATGTGGGTTTATGACCTCGTTATAAGAATATCACCATTTAGAATAGTGTTGTGCCACTAAAGGTGAAATTTTGTCTTGGCTTGTTCTTAAAGATAAGATTCTAACTTGAGCCAACCTAATAAAAAGGGGTTGGCAAATGTCACTTGGGTGTTGCATCTGCGACATTCAAAAAGAAACTATGTTATATGTTTTCTTTCATTGCTCTATTTCTAGACTAATATGTATTTTTTTTAGAGATGTTAACTCTTTGTTTTTTAGCATTTTTCTTAGGCAGATTTTTCTTTGAAACAACTCCTTGTGATCTAGATTTGTAATATGGGTTGTAATACTTTGCTTTTGGTGATTTTTTGATGTATTTGGTTAAATAGAAATAAATTTGTGTTTTGCAATCATAATCGAGGTGTTAATACTATATTCTGGCATATTTTGGCACTAACCTTTTTTTTGATAAGTCATGGTAAATTTGTATAAGAGACAACTTCTTCAGCTATCAGGACATTACAGATTAATTAGGATATTCACAACAACCCTTTAGGTCAAGCTATTGATGACTCTATTCCTGTTCTCAACTCAGATGAAGGTCTACTTGTTGATCCAAATGCCGAATGGAGTAGATGAGAGGAGAGTGTAGCCAAACGCTGTTTGAGATGTCATACTCGTTATATTAAGAAATGTTTATTTTCCTAATTTTGTATCACAGAAGACTTTATATTATTCTTTTGTGATAAAATCAATTTCTACACTTTGGTGTATTATTACAGTATCTTTAGATATATACTACATTTGTAGGATTTTAACTTGACGATGGTTTCATCATTGTGGTTTTCGTATTAATGTAATTACCATTTTCAAAATGCACAACGTTTAAAACAACATCATCGTAGATGACTTTGTCATTCTGTTGTAGGTGTGGTGATAATAATAATAATGACATCAATTAGAGGATATTTTAGTCAAGAATGAGTTTATGAACTAATTGAGTATTAATGGAAGTAGTAAAGTATATATGAAAATAAAAATCCATAAAAGTCAGAGGTACATCAAGTAATCTACGCTACACAAATTTCACTCCATCACCAAATTACATACCAAAAATTGGCTAAAAAAAGCATACCAAAAAAAACAAGGAATTTGCAGTCGACGTGTGCCAAATTTCGTTGCTCCCAGTCCCTCACTCCCATGTAAACAACTTCTCTCCAATTTCGCCGTTAGATCTAGAAAAAAAGAAAGGCCTGTCGTCCACAGCAGAACGAAACCCGGAGAAAATCCAGAGGGAGAGAGAGAGAGAGAGAAGAAACCAGAGATGTCGAGCGACAGCGACGACCTGGACGAGGACGAGCTCCTCCAGATCGCCTTGCGCGAGCAAGCCGAGAGAGATCTCAGCTACCAGCGACCGTCCAAGAAGCCCGTCGTCAACCTCGTCCAGCGCCCTCCGCCACCTCCGTCGTCTTCAACCAACCAGAGGAGGCCGCATCCGCCGTCCAATCTCGGACCCGGGAAGCAGCAGCATCAACAGCAGCAGAGGAAGCCTCCGCAGGGGCGGGTGGAAGATGACGACGACTCGGAGGTCGAGTTGCTTAGCATCTCGTCCGGGGACGAGGATGTGCCCAGGGAGAGGGGTGGGGTGCAGAAAGGGAGGGGAGGGGATCCGAAGAGGAGAGGCGGGAGGGCGGATGTTGGGGATCAGGGGTGGGATGGAGAGGAGCCGAATTGTTGGAAGTATGTTGACGAAGCTGAGGTATTGGGTTTTGTACTTCGACCAGCGTTCAATCTCGTTCTGTCGATACCATTATAAATAGGAATCACATCGCAATATTAACAAGCACGATAGTTTATAAAATGTAAAACCTCTGCACCTCCTAAAAGGGAATTTGTTTTTGTTGTATTTACCTTTTTGTTATAGTAATTCACTAACGAAGTGATAATTCTTTCGACTGATTCACTCAAATCAAGGATCTTTTCATGTCTTTTTGTTGCTGATTCAATTTTTAGCCTGTAGAGTCTTTACAATGCATCGCCAAATTAGATTGTTTTTAAAGAACTCAATAATTCAAGTATCTTGCTGCACCATTCATATCTGGCTTTTCTTCACCATATCTGCGAATTTGTTTATTGGATCTCAACTATAGTTTTGTTTCTTTGCTTTTAGCTTGCTCGTAGAGTCCGTGAAATGAGGGACACAAGAGCAACACCAGTAGTTCCAGCATTGGACCGCAAAGCATCGGCCTTGGGTCGTAAGGGGCTCACCAACATGCAGTCAATGCCCCGAGGTGTGGAGGCACTCGATCCACTAGGACTAGGGTAAAATAACTTGCTGTCAGACTTCACTGATCTGTTAAAGATATAAATCATTATGCAGCAAATAAAATGCCCACCTTTTTCTAGAAAACCTTCAGTAAATACTTATTCACTCTACCATGCTTGCATTTGTTTCCCACCATGTAGAGATCCATCATCTACAGTAAACTTTTACTTTTCAAGCTAGCACTGCAAACTTGCTTGCCTACCAATGAAGAAATTAAAATAAATCATGTGGGAATACTGAAAACCAAAGGCCAATGTTAAACCGAAAGAAATGTTACAAGAATACAGAAGGGCAAAGGCATATCATCTGATTTCTAACTGCTTTAGTCATATGTATGAAAGACAGCACAGCAACTACATCCATTACTCAGGTAAACATTTCCAGTTCTTCAGATGTAATACTATGATTTCAAAAATATACTTCTTGTGGATACAAACAACTCAAGAACTTAAAGCTCGTATTATGTAAAACATAAATCCTTCTCAGTACTTGAATGAACACTTTAGGACACCTAGGCAGACTAGAGTCTCTTGACCTGGCAAACATACATTGTTTATTGAATGTGGGTCATAAAAGATGTGATGACATGCATGGATGAAACTGAGGACAGTATCCTCCTTATTTTGAATGAATATAAAAGTTATACTAACATACACTCCCAATCCTGTATGCATGTATCCCATTTCTTTCGAATGAATATAAAAGGTTTATTTTCATACACTCCAAATAGTGTATACTTGTATTATTATTAGAGGGATTCTTTGACATTAACATTTTTGGCAATAAGTGAACTTATGATTCTAGGAAATATTGCCATTATGCTTTTCAAGTTATGTTTTGACTTATTGTCAAGGTTATTAAGGTCCCCAGGCAATGACTAGAGTGCCGTGGCATTTAGGCGTTGTCTTGATCACCTAGATGATGGCCTATGCACCAAAATCAGATCTTTTAATTACATAAAATGCAAATATTTACTTGCAATTTAAGTTTGCAAGGTTTCAAACGAAAGGGAAATAGTCCAACTTGTAAATAAAAATATGAAGTTATCTTGTATACTATTGTATAAAGTCAATTAATGCTATAATGTCAACTATAATTTTTTTTTAACTATCAGTAATATTGCCTATGCGAGAATGAATATTGCCTAGGCATGCAAGTTGATTCTAGGTGCTCAAGATGAGGGACAAGGTGATACCTAGATGACCAAGGCAAGAAGAAGGTGATGCCTATTAGCAACATTTTCAGGCACCCTACACCTTGCTAGGCAGGGGTGATTTGTTGTCTCTAGACGTCACCTAAACAATTCTTTTTCTTGTTTTTCATCATCTAATTGACTAGGAACAAGACAGATTTGATCACATATATATTGTTGTAAAAGTAGTCTGATACACATGTTGATGAATAAAGACATGCCTTCAGTATGAAGGGAATGTCAATTGGGATGCTATCTAATTAACTAATTAACAGTGTGTTTCTGACTTCTGGGTTTCTCCTTAGATATGCTGAAATGTTTAGTTTTGTTGTACTATATGATATTTCTGATATTTCTCATAAACGATATATGTTTCTGTCTTGTGAGTCTCAACCTATGTTTATACATGCATTCTTGTAGGATAATAGACAGTAGGTCCTTGATGCTAATTACCGAGGCTTCTGAAAGTTCCCCTACTGTTGCTGGATCTAAAACAAGCAAAGAACCTCTGGACCAAAAAACTCGAGGTATACTAATTTTGATCCCATTTTATTACTTTTTAGGAAATTAGCAGTCAAGCACGTGCTATGCACATCCTAGTTTCTATATATAAACAATTATATTATCACAACAATTAACATAGCTGCTGCTGGCTTGTTACTTGCTTAATAGACATGTATCAATTATATGAAAAGGATTTCAAAGAAAAAACTGGAGTAAGAGAAATTTATGTATAATTGTTTGTTTCTACTAGTTTTTAGGTAATTTTAGTGTTTTCATTGTCTCCTTCTGGTTCTCTGTAAGCAGCTGCTGCACCATTTTATTCTGGGTATGGAGAAGACATACCATTACTAGGAATAAGTTAAATCGCCATTAAAAAAAAGGAAAGAAGAATAAGCTAAATTGTTCAGGGGTAATGTTGGTAAAAATTGGTAGCATCAGGAGTGTCTCTGTTATATACTAGCCAAAGATGCACATGCTATGCAGGTGGATGAGACTTGATGGATGTGCTTATTATTCACCAGTAGCAGGAAAATCAGGGATTAGATACAATGTTTCCAAAAAGAGCTTCAACCTTTTCAGTTTCTCCGAGGAGATAGGAATAGAGCTAATTATTATTCTGATCGTCCTTTGATCTCGGTGACCTAAATGAGCAATTAACCTTTTTTGTGACATCTGAATAACTGATGGTGCAAGTTATGGTCAAGGATAAGCCTAAGTTAGCTGTATAGACTATGAAAATTGAAACAGGGAGTGTATATGCGATTTTTATATATAGATATGTGTTTGAGAGTCTAAGATTTTCATGCTTGATTTGAGAATTTTATCCTGCTTTCCCCTTCTGTTTATTGATTCTAATATGAGTCCACAAACTGACTTCTAAGCCTTCACTATTTAGGAGGCAAGGATGCAAATCCATTTGGGAATTTCCAATTAAAAAAAACTGATAATATTTTAATTTAAGGACAAGGTCAGTTAGAGTTTTATGGATGAGTTAAAACAGCAATTGCATCAACTTCATAATAAAACAATGTAATGGGATATTTGTAAAATGTGGTTATTAATAAATAAAGAAGTAGACCTTGTTGATCACTAAAAAACACTGATAAACCAAAGTTAGCTGTATAGACTATGAAAATTGAAACAGGGAGTGTATATGCGATTTTTATATATAGATATGTGTTTGAGAGTGTAAGATTTTCATGCTTGATTTGAGAATTTTATCCTGTTTTCCCCTTCTGTTTATTGATTCTAAGATGAGTCCACGAACTGACATCTAAGCCTTCACTATTCAGGAGGCAAGGGTGCAAATCCATTTGGGAATTTCCAATTAAAAAAGAACTGATAATATTTTAATCTAAGTGCCAGGTCAGTAAGAGTTTTATGGACAAGTTAAAACAGCAATTGCATCAACTTCATCTTCATAATAAAACAATGTAACGGGATATTTGTAAAATGTGGTTATTAATGAATAAAGAAGTGGACCTTGTTGATCACTAAAAAACACTATTATTGAATGCTCATTTTAGTCACATGTATGGTAAATGCTAGCATGGTGTTTAACAATGAGCCAGGTTACTCTTCGGTTCTTTTTGAGCCTGCCAGGCATTGATAGTGAAATGGAGCATGTTTAGTGCTCCGAGAGGACTTATTTTTGAGAGGCTATATATATTTTTGCCCTTAGTACATTCTCAGGGGCTGTGATTTTTGCTTGGATTTTTCATATATATTAAAATCTCCTTATTCTTCTTTCAAAAGAAGTATGGTAAATGCTTCATTCACTTATATCTTATCGAGCCACATCTACTAAATATTGTACTATACATATGTAAGGATGTTCGGAGACCCTTGCTTCCATTAAATCTAACATAAGTGTGTATCTTATGTTTGCAGAAAAGCTAGGTTATTATTCTGAAAATTTTGAAGCAAAACTTTTTCTATCACGGGTGCACAAAGATACAAGTGCAGCAGATTTAGAAGCTGGTACACTATCATTAAAGACAGATCTTAAAGGAAGGACACAACAGAAGAAGCAATTAGTTAAGGAGAATTTTGATTGTTTTGTTTCATGCAAAACAACTATTGACGGTATGTTAAAGGCAATTGTACATGTTTATGTTTCATGGTAGCATTCTAGTTTCTATCTTTCTCTATCTAATCTTATCAAGGACATCCCTGTTCATTTTCTCGAATCATGCATGTCAATTTGGTTGGTAATCCACTTTAGAAAGTGATTTGATCTCTTGCAGACATTGAATCAAAATTGAGGCAGATAGAAGAAGATCCTGAAGGTGCAGGAACAGCTCAACTGTATGATGCCACACAGAAGATCAATGTCTTGGCAAATAGTGCTTATCAGCCACTATTCGAGAGGCAGGTAGAACTTTCTTCCTGCTTTCACATCTCCACTTCTTTCTGCCTCTAGTTTACAAGGTTTATTTTACAGATATAGTTGCAGAAAAGGAGGACCCCAAACATGGATGAGAATATATATAATTCAGAGAGAACCAACGAAAAATAAAATGCTAAGGCAACGAAGAAAAAAATTGAAGTCTGCAACAGAAAAAAGTTTTATACCCCTTTCTTCTTTGTGTCGTCATATTTAATTATGTATTTAACAACTTAAGTAAGGTTTCATTCTGATCTATTATGACTTGGCACAGGTGCAAGCTGAGAAAATCAGATCTGTCCAAGGAATGCTTCAGAGATTCAGGACACTATTTAATTTACCAAGTGCAATACGTGGAAGCATTAGCAAGGGTGAATATGATTTGGCTGTTAGAGAATACAGAAAAGCAAAATCAATAGTCCTTCCTTCTCATGTAAAATTCTGTTCTTCTTATTGTTCATATTGCCTCTTCGCAAATAACCTTTGTTCATTGATTTTTATTTTCTTGTTTATGTAAAATTTGGTTTACTCATGTTATTTTTCTGTTTGATCGCATGTCCTTGGAAATTTAGCATTTTCAGAAACTTCATAATTATGTTAGTTTCTTTTCAAACCTTGGATGTACCTCCTTTTTGATAAATTAGGTGTTATTCTATCTTTCCAAATTTTTTTCTTGATCTTTGTGCTCCTTACTTCCTCATCCCAAGGTAATGTAGTCAAGCATTTATGATTTATCCATGGTTTTCAAGTATAGACTAGTCAAAATTAGTCAGCCCAGACTCTTGGTGACTAGTGTGCTGACATCTATCAATCGAGGAATGACAAAGTTTTATTTTTTGTTGGACTGGTTTTCTTGAAGAATTCATACAATTGAGACTTCCGTTGTAACAAAAAAGCTATTGTCAAAAGCAAGTTAGAATGTAACAATATTTGTATAATTGATATTATGGCCTAGTAAAATTGACAAGAACAGTAGCAAGTTTACAGATCAATTGTATGTTGTTCCCAATCAAATTATTGTTCAAATTCAAATGGATGTAGAACCTATTGAATAACTTAGAACGAAAATTAAAAATGGAAAAAAAAAACAGGACTTATGAGTTGGCTGCCAATGGAATAGTGATTACTGCTATATGGTGAGTATGGAGTAATGGCATTGCCAGTTTGGCACTGTAGTAATGGCATTGGCTGACAATGGATTCTCACTGTAGTAATGGTATGATGAGAAGGAAATGCATAGACAACAGTAATGATGCACAAAGCTCTCTCTCTCTCTCTCTCTCTCTCTCTCTCTCTCTCTCTCTCTCTCTCTCTCTCTCTCTCTGTGTGATGAGGTATGATGTCTCATCCTGGCATGTGATTTCAGATATATGTTTCTTTCCTATTGTCATTCGGATAACTTTTCTTCTAGAGTTATTTTTGTGTTACTTTGTTAGTCCCTTACCTTGCTTGGCTGTATTCTATGTATCATTGATCGTGTTACTTAAGTTCTATTGTTCTGGATTGTCTCAATTTCTTCTGAAATTGTATACCTCAATGACAGATTTCCCCTGTTTTATACTCCCAGGTAGGAATACTAAAACGAGTTCTTGAAGAAGTGGAAAAAGTGATGCATGAGTTCAAGGGAATGCTACATAGATCTATGGAGGATCCACAACTTGAACATGCTGATGTAAGCATTTTTCTGCTGTTATTTATGTTGACTTGCCAGCATGAAAGGTTTCTCAGCTGTTTTATTAACTTATGCTTTTCTGTTTCAAGATAAATTGCCTCTAGGTCTCTTATTTTCTATTTGACCAAAAAGTGTGTCTAAAATCATAGTGTTTGTGCACATTTTCCATTGAAAAGTAAATTTCTTGATTTTCAACACAAGTTAAAATATTTCTTTGCCTTTCCTACCCATAAATGTGGAATTTAGAGGGAAAATATTTTCTCTTGCTTTCAACACATGCACAAATACTTTGTTGGGGTTAAACAAGAAAAAAAAACTTATGACTTCAATTTCCATTCTTTTCTTGACCTCACATTTTCCTTTTCTTTGGTTTCCTTGACACAAACATGCCCAAGATCCCACCTCACTCTTTTTCAAACACTTACACACACAGAGGCAGGTTAGAGATGACTTTTGATCTTCTGACATATCCATGTTGGATTAACCTGGGCTTGGCTTTTGAAATTCCAATGTATCATTTTGGATTAACCTAGGTTATTTCTAATAATATCTATTGTAACCAAAGAAGGATCAAATCCTTCTTTTGGAGTTTTGACTTGTTATTTTATACATCAGGTTTTCTGATGCCTGCTTCTGATCTGCGGTATACAGTTTTTATTCATCAGGCTATTTTGCAGCTGTTATATATCATTTATAGAACGAGATAGAACAATGTTCAAAGGGTGTATCTCAGCCTTAATTTTTCAGCTCTGCTAAGCTGTTCCGTAATACTCTTTGTTGCTTGGAATTTGAGTTTCTTCTTTTTAATTCTGGTTCTTGTATTGTCCCGCATTATAAAACGAAGAACATTATTTGAAACACAATGCAATATACACCATACAAGACTTAAAGAAGTTTCCCAAGAAAATGAGTAATTTGTAGGATGAGACTTGCAAATAGTCCTCTGTTGTTTTCTGCTTTGTTAGTCTGTAAATTTATTTTGCCATCTTGTTCTCTTCTTACGTAAATTAAATCCGGTACATTCTTCTCAATCCTTTTCTTTTGTCTTCATGTCTACCATATAACATTGTACTCTTGTTTCAGCTTGAAAATACTGTTAGGCTGCTGCTGGAATTGGAACCTGATTCAGATCCAATCTGGCATTACCTCAACATACAGGTTTGGGAAGTCCTGGAGATTTTTGTTGGATTTTAACCTTTTACTAGATTTATTCAGCTATATCAGTTTCTCAGTTAGTCTTGGCCTTTCTCGACTGATTTACTCTCTGTTAGCATGATGTCAATTTGATTGCTAAGTGTCATTTCTTCTGGCAGAATCGCAGGATAAGAGGATTGCTTGAAAAATGCACCGTAGACCATGATGCACGGATGGAAATTCTCCATAATGAGATCCGAGAGAGAGAACTGTCAGATGCAAGATGGAGGCAACTCCAACAGGATTCAAATAAGTCGGTAAGTTTTTAATTGTTCTGATTCAACTTTGTTGTTGTAACATTTTGAACTTTTCATCAACATAAATGTGGAGGCATCATTTCCTACCCAGTGTTTTTGTTATTCCTATGAACATTCGATTTTTGCCCTCAACCTCTTGGTCAAGTGGTAGACTCCTTGTGATTATACCTGTAGGGTGGGGGGGTGGGCGTGGTGAGGTTTGAACCCCACAGACATCAGCCTGTATGCATGGGGTTATTTTCATGTTTTTATTTTCAAATGAGAGGATTTCATGTGGTGGCTGCAAAAGCCAGCCAGCCAGCCAGCTACAATACCATCTAAAAAACATTCACTTTTGGCACATAAGCATTTACTTCAAATTATGCTCATGTGATTCCCTTTTGGCAGTCGGTTAGAATTAAGTTGTTTAAGTTCACTGATGTACACCTGAATTGTTTTGCCAGTTGGATATTGACTCGTCCAATCCTGAGGATTCTCAATTTCCACTAGATAGTCCTGCTGTGGATTCTACAGCTGAAGATGCCCTTAGGGAGAGGTATATCCGCAGGTTAACTGCTGTTCTTCTCCACCACCTTCCTACCTTTTGGAGATTGGCGTTATCTGTATTCAGTGGAAAGTTTGCAAAGGTACAGTTTTTTGCTATGTCTTTCTGTACATGACTAGCAAATGTAAAAAATTTCATCCTTCATTTTCTTGTATGCTGTAACAAATACATGCTGGTAAATAATTTCACTTACTAGTGTGTTTTATGTCACCACCAGTAAGACATTTTTTGCTAAATAATCCAGTACCTTTTTTTGTTTGTAGAAATGGGTCTTTAACATAGTAATATTAATTTTACAATATGTTCATAGCATATTTATAAAACTGAAACTTTTATCTAAATCATCAGGAGAAGACTACAGGAGTTGTGAATTCAGTTGTTTGAATGTATTCATGTTCATAGGAAATGACTTAGTTTATGCTCGCTGTCAACCTAAGACACCCTCCTCCTCAACCTGGGCTTGGGACCAGCTGTGTGGAGTCATTCTCTCCACAGGTGGAGTTGATTGTTTGAATATACTATTATATAAAATTCTTTGAAGTGAAAATATAGTTGTGATGGAGGATTTGAAGTTACATGTTAGACTAAAGTAATGTTTGGTATGCTTGAATGGGTACTAGAATGGACCGGAATAGAATGAAAAAAGTAGATCAGAATGGAATTTCATTATTTGGTACAAAAGTAACTTTAGAATAGTTATTTCCTTGAGAATCAAATTTCCATTGAATATGGAAATTTCATTCCTTTCTAGGAGGCAAGGAATTTGATTCCCATTCTATTGGAATCAAAAAATTAAAAAAACTGATGAGGCTTCCTCCTTCGCCCCCTCCCTCCTTTGTCGTACCTGACGACCTCAAGCGATGAGAGGTCAAACTTCCCCACCAAGTTTGACTTCGTCATTGCCACCACTAACGACAACAACACTAGCATGTGTATGACCCTGTACCTATCCACTGCCCTCAACATCCCAACGAAATCGAGCCGATCCATCAGCACCATTGTTTCGCCAAGCGTCACCACTATCAACACAATTGAGAACCGAATGCATGGAAAAGTGGAATTGGCAACAACACCTCCTAATGATTTTTTGGCTTCTCCTCCCTTCTCTTCGTTGCTCAAATTGAGGTGGGTTTGGTTAGGCTGGACAAGTAGAGAAAGAAGGGGGAGTTGAGGAGGACAACGTTGCGAAAATCGACAAAGAGGAGGTGGAAGGTGGCGAAGGCAATGATGGGTCTGGTGAGGTGGAACTTGTGGGAGATTTCCTAAGGAGTGGAGGTAGGATTGGAGGGGGAGACAACAATGCCGATGGAGAAGAGGGAGAAGTAGAGGACATGGACTTGGAGGCGGGTGGGGGGGAGGAAGAAGGTGAGGTGGCCTTTGGAGAGGGAAAGCGAACGGAGGGAGGCAGAGAGGGAGTGGAAGTTAAAGATCATGAGGGACTTTGATGTGGTAGAGTTGATGAAAGTAGTGGTGGAATAGGAGGAGGAGGGGAAGGAGAAGGCGTGAGGCATGATAGAGTGGGGTTGGGAGTGAAGTGGGAGTGGTGGTCGGAGGCTGTGGAAGATCTTGGTTTTGCTACAGTAGCCGCTTCTTGGGTCAATGCTGGGAAGAAGAGGATGATGTCATGGTTGTTGATCGATAAGAATTCTACTCTATATTTTGTTTATATATGAAACACCGGAATGGAATAAAACTATTTCATTTAATTCTAAATTCTATTCTAGAGTTCATTTATACCAAACATTACATTAGTATCAAATCACATGCAATGACAAACAGAAGTTATCTTTCTAAATGCGTGCAAAAGTTTTGTATGAAGGATTGTTGAGAGTCAATGCAGATGGAGTGACTGTCCAAGATGGTATCTGTGACTTCTGTGAAGCATTGGAAAAGGCTGCATGATGCCATGGGAGATGGAGGGATATATGATGGTGCTACCTCATGCCATATGGTGACCCTTGCTGGGAGAGGAGTTCCATACTTCCATGATCTTTTGTGCAAAGGCATGCAGCATCACAGTTGGGACATATCGGTCAAGATCCTTGAATCTATCCTGGAGCATGTTCCCAGATTTGGGGATGGTTCTGTGACTGATTTGAGCATTAAAGATGAGTGGAGCACCTAGTGTGTTTTTTTGGCTGTTATTGCTTTTGTTTTTCTTTCCCATTCTGTCATGCAATTTCCAGTTATGGGTTATCACCTTGAGGATTTTTACTTGTTTTCATTTCCTATAAAATTTATTCTAGACTGCTCTGAAAGGAACACTGTCTGGTAGGTAAGTGCTTTCCTATTTTTTAGGAGCTCAGAAATCATTATGTTTCAATTTTCTTCCAGCGTAATGGTCTGACATATACTAGTAATTTCAAATCTTTATAATCTAATGTCTTTGGCATACTGTACTTTGGATATTGAAAAGCTTGAACATGTTTCACTTAGCGTAAAGGTTTTGCTTACTTATGCACCTCTGTATCTGTGATAGAATTTTGTTGAGAAATTCAGGATCTTTGGATTATCATTACAGGTTTCTGCTGGTAATTTGCTTCTTGATCCTGAACCAAATGCTAAAACTTATGCAAATAAGACTGACGAAAAAGTCATGAAATACTCAAGTCACTCGTTAAAAGAAGCTGCTGAGATGGTGCATAGTATCATTTCTGTTTACGAAGACAAGGTATGAGTTTGTTCTTATTCTTTTCATCCATCATTGGGGGTTATGATTTTGTTTTTAAGTCTTTTATGGCCGAGAGGGACAAGTAATTGTGTTATTTCTTTATCATTTAACCGAGTTTTTTTCCATTCAGTGGCTTCCTCACCAAAAAAGTGGATAAATATTTGCACACAATTTTGAATTTTCTTTACACCTGGAAATTGGATCGTATGGAGTAATTTCCCATGCCTGAATAAGAATCTATATATTGGGTTTGACATTTTTATCCACTTCATCTTCACATCTTTAGAATTTAACATTTTGTTTAAATCAGCGGTTCAGCAGTTTAGTCTAGTTTTCACTGGAACTCTTAACATTATGGGCTTATCAGCTGTGTCAGCTCATCTTTACATCAGTTCATCTTCATATCTTTAGATTTTAATGTTTGTATGTTCCAGACTGTACTTATATGGAACTTGTGGAGTCAGCTATTAACTAATATATTAGAGTGAAAGTCATTTAATCGCACTCCTTTTCAGGTTCTCAATACATTTCGAGATTTTGAAGAATCAAATGTTCTTTGCCCTTTCATGATTGATGTCATAAAAGAAATAGCTAAAGCATGCCAGGCTATTGAAGGGAAGGAGTCTGCTCCTTCAAGCGCTGGTAATTGTCCTTTTAAGCTCTACTTTTGATGTATGTTTGAAGGTTTGTTTGTATTTGAGCTGCCTCATATCATTTGCTCCATTTTGAGAAATGGATATGATGATTCTTATTAAAACAAATAAGCATCATCAAAAGGATGCAAAGCACAAAAATCTACATTAAGATACAAAAGGAAACCAGAAAATAATCAAACGTAAAATTCAAACCACCCCTCAATGAGTCCCTTTGCTCAGCTGATAAGCTCTTCCAGCAAATATGTTTTGTGCTAACAAATAATGCTGTTGTGGTATCGCCAAATGAAGCATTTTCTCCAGTTGCATCTGCTTTAGTATCATTTGCTCCATACTTGAATTGTTATATAAATTCCTTTCCTTAAGTCAAATGAAGCATCTTCTCCAGTTGCATCTTGCTTTAGTCTCATTATGTTTTCTTGTTCATGCCAGTTACAGCTTTGTACAATCTTCATTTTGAGATCGCAAATATTTATATTGTGAGGCTCTGCTCATGGATGCGCACAACAATTAAAGAACTCTCTGAAACATGGATTCCTTTGTCTATTCTGGAAAGAAATAGGTCACCCTACACAATATCTTTCTTGCCATTGGAATTCCGAACAGTTTCAGTCTCAGCTATGGACCAGATCAACATGTAAGTGTTTCCACTTAATGCGTAATATACCAACTTCCTGCATGTATTTTTTCTTAAAAGAGTAGTGTTGCTTCTTCATAGGTCACATCATATAGAATGATTGTTGCTATTTTAGAATATGCAAAATACTCGCATGTGGTCCTTTTCTTGATTGTAATTAATCAGGAGCAATCATATAATGCATAAAAAACAAAATATTTTGCAATTTTTTAATGAAAGATGTTTGACAAAGCTTTTGTTTTGTGTACTCTAGGTTGATTCAGCGGCTGAGAAGTGAAGCAACAAACTCAAATGGCATGTTTGTGCAAATTCAAGATATACAGGACTCTGTTAGACTTGCATTTTTGAACACCTTCCTGGATTTTGCAGGTTTGCTGGAATAAACAAATCATTCTTAAAATTATCTCATAAAATATTTATCTTAAAAGGCTGTCTTGAAAATCAGGTTATCTTGAAAATATTGGAAGTGAGCTTTCTCACAATAGATCGAATTGGGAATATTCACTTCTACAACTAGGAAACTTGTCTGAATCTGGAGGAGGTTCTGCTTTTCATTCTGGATGTGCTGTTACTGATCCTCATAAAAGGATCTTGATAGTTCTGAGTAATATTGGATACTGCAAAGATGAACTTTGTGATGAGCTGTATAGGAAGTACATGCACATTTGGCTACAACCTGGGTAAGAAAGCAATTTTTTCTCTTTTTAAACTATGAGATCACATATACTGAAAATTCTTATACTTTCTCAAAAAAAAAAGTCTTCGTTATGAGGTGTATAAGATTCTACTGTCTTCCTTCTAGGTCAGTGTATTTTTATATATAAAATGGGTTGGGAGATCCATATTTTTGGTCAATAACTTTAGAGTTGATGTTTTGTCACCAAATTCATTTCTGCTGTTGTTATTAAAAGACTTCTAAAAAACAAATTACAAAACTCCTACACTTATATATAGTAGATCATAATAGTAAATGGATACCTATATAAGGATCCATGTAACTCAATTATTCTAATACTCCTCCTCTAGCTGAAGTATATATATTCTATATGCTTAGCATGTTACATAAATCCTCAAGGTGACTTATGGGTAAACTCTTAGTAAATATATATGTAAGTTGCTTAGAAGATGAAGTGAAAGGAATTGATATGTAGCCATTCATCATAGTATCTGTGACATAGTGGCAATTCACTTCTATATGTCTTGTGTGCTTATGGAATGTTGGATTGTTGACTGTGTAAATTGCTACCTAGTTGTCATAATATATTGGTATGGGAGATTTGATTGGAAAATCTCAACTCTATCATGAAAGATCTAAGCCATGTCATCTCACAAGTAGTGTGTGTCATGAATCTGAATTTTAATTCTACACTCAATTTAATTACTACATTTTGTCTCTTACTTCTCCAAACGATTAAATTTCCTCCTATATAAATGTATTATCTAGATGTAGATTTCCTATCTATTCTATTTCTTGCGTAATTGGAATATGAATATGCTTCAATTTTAACATGTCTATGCTTCTTATAGATAAGGTCCTTTTGGCAAGTACTCTAGTGCTCCCTTCCAATGAATCATCTTAGACTTTTACATGAATGGGCTAAGTAGTCCTACTGCATAGGTGACATTAGGTCATGTAATTTAGGTAGATAAGTTTACCAACTAGACTTCTGTATCTACCGACATCATCAAACAGTTTAGATGAATCATCCTAAAAATCTAGATTATGCTCAATAGGTGTACTTTCATGTTTGCATTCCAGTAGTCTGATTTCCTGAAGCAAATCAAGAACATATTTTGAGATATGACTAAATCATGTTTACTCTAAGTGAATACTATGTCTAGAAAATATGACTTTTCTCGTGTTTTTTTTAACGAATTGCCTTTTGAGATATTTCTTTGTTTCTTTAATCTAGAGATATCACTACCTGTTAGGAGAATATTATTAATATCAACAGTGAATATGACACAACCTTTGCTGCTTGATAAAGATAGAGTGGTTTACTGTAGACCTGTCAATTCTTAACACGACACAATTACACGAAACGACACGACACGATACGATAATACGATAAAATTTAGTTATAATTTTTTTTAATTATTTTGAAATATTTATGTGATTTATGGTTAATAAACATAACTTTATTTTGACACGATTGTATACGATTATTACCTGATTTAACATGATTGGAACTGATTGAACCTAGTTAATACACGTTTAACGTTAATAATATTATTAAGCATATTATTACCAAATTGAATACAAATACATTTTATATATGTTTAAAATTATTGTATTATTAGTAATTAAGTATAATTTTTCCAAAATACAAGAAATATTGGTGAAAAAATGGTAGACACGATAACACGATAAATTTGACACGATAAATACACGACACGACCCAATTGACAGGTCTAGTTTATTGTATAATGACGAAAATCATTGTGTAGCACAACTTGATTGAATTTTTCAAATTTGTCTTCGGACTTTGTTTGAGTCGATAAATAGTTTTTTTGGGATAACAAACTTTGCTTTTCTCCTGAATAACATACCTTAGAGATTGTTTCATAAACACCTTTTGTGTTAGATTATTATAAAGGAAGGCATATTTTGACATTCAACTGATGCATACTCTAAGATTGATTGACAATAGCAGAGAGCACAACTTGAATGGAATTGAATCTAGCCACTAGAAAGAATGTCTCACTATTGTCTACACCAAATGTTTAAGTGAGTTTTGTTGCAACTAATCTTGCTTTGTATTTGTCTAAGAAGTCATTTGATTTGTATTTGTTGGTATAGACCCATCGATGTCCAATAATAGTTGTATTTGTTGGTAGAGAAATCGATTAACATGTTCCTTTAGATAATAATGCATTTATTTCTTCATCTATTGCAGTCTTTTAGTGTGGTACCTGCATAACCTTTGTGTAGTTTGTAGGAGTAGACTTAGAACAAAGAGACAAAGCAAACTGACGGGTATAGGGTGAAGGTGATCATATGAAACAAAATTTGACATAGGATGAGTAATGACATGTATTTTACCTTTACCCAAGGCAATTGGAATATCTGTCAGGAGGTGAGGGAGATGGATCTGTAGGCATGGGTGTTGGAGTGGTAGGAGGCTAAGGTGATGGTTGTACTCATTGATGATGTGTTTACTCTTGCTAAGGAACAGTAGTGCAAGTACTAACTACTTGCAAATTGTCAATTGATATATTGATAACAAAGGAAGAGGAACATTCGATTGTGAAAAACTAAAATAAGTTGTGAACTTAAAGAAAGTAACATCAGTAGAAGTAAAGTACTTTCTTGTTGTAGGAATATAACACCTATATCCCTTTTGAGTCTTATAGTAGCCTACAAAAGTACATTTCATTTCCTTAGGAAATAGTTTGTCAAGATTAGGAGTTAAAGTTTGCACAAAATAGAGACTCCTAAATACATGAGGTAGCAAGTAAAATGTGGGATAATCAGGACATAGTCTTCAAAAAGGAATGTCCCTATGAAGAATAATAGATGATATCTTGTTAATGAGGTAGGTAACAGTTATAATAGCATCAGATCATAAGTATTTTAGTATTTTTATTTGTATTATGATTGTATAAGTAATATGTAGCATATGATGATGTTTCCTCTTAGATATCTTATTTTGTTGTGAGGTACGAGCATAAGTGGTATGATGAATATTACCCCAAAAAGAGTAGAAATTTTTCACATCATGCTAAACAAATTTAAGAGCATTGTCAATCAGAAGTATACGAATAAAAGTACAACCAAGTGACATCTATCCTTCAAAATGTACAATCAAGTGACTTTAGAGAAATCATCAATGAAAATAATAAAATAACAATATTCTTATTCAAACGTAACATGACAAGGCCCCTAAGTATATGAATGGATCAACTCAAACTTATTATAACTGACAGGACTAGGTTGAAGGTAGCACGATGATGTTTACTTAATTGACATAACTCACAATTAATAGGAGAAAATGACATTCATGGAAGAATCTGTTGAAATTTCTGAAGTGATGAATTGCCCAACTGATATTGGCATAGTAAGGAAGACTGATGTATATGCAACAAGACAAGTGAGAGTTCCTTTATGTTCCAGCAAGTACGTGTCATTACGTTTATGGTCTAAATAAATCTTTTTTCTAGTCTGCATATCTTAAAAAGTACAATGATAAGGAAAGAACGTCACATAATAATTTTGAGATTTGATTATCTTACAGATGGATAACTAATTAACAAGAAATTTAGGAACAAACAAAACATTTTTAAGAGAAAAATGAGAAGAAGTTTTGAAGATTCCTTCTCTAATAGGACACTAGTTACAAAGAGATTTTTACTATTTGTCGTGTGAGATGAAGTATTAGAATCTAACACCCAAGAATTTTCAGAAGAGGCTAAGAAAGTACCTTGAAGTTGTAGCATGTAATGCAGTGGGTGTAGTATAACTTCCCTTGAGTTGTAGAAATTGTTCATATTCTACCCGAGTAACATGAATAGTGGGTGAATCAAGAGAGAGTTTTATCGATGCTTCAACATAAGAATCAACATCGCCTGTCATCACCTATGTCCATGCAAGTTTGCCAAATTTTTTCCAACATTTCTCTTAAGCATGATTTGTACGTCTACAGTGAACACATTTGTCTCTATCTCTATGATTGCCTTTTGAGTCTCGATGGTGACCACATCAACTGTGGGTGGCAGGCATAGTAGACTGATCAGTGGATCCAACTTTTGGTGTGGAAGACTGTGTTGCTTCGAAGACGTATAAAACATGTGAGAAAGGTGACGACTTTGATGGAACAAAGTCGCCTCTAAAAAACTGACTTCTGATCTCACTACTGATTTCTGGAACAAAGTCAGCTAGGCCCTTGTGATATTCTTTCAACTTTACCTCATCAAGAACAAGTGGTTGGTGGATATCCAACTCGTCTATGATAGCATGAAGAGTCGTGTATAACTTAGTGACAAACATTTCATCTTGTTGTAGTGAGAATGGTTGCTTATACAATTCAAATACACATGATATATTTTTCTCATGATCATAAAATTCATGCAACATATTCCCGATCCTTTTTGCAATTGGCAGAAAAACAAGGAGGACATGCATTCCTCTATGTTGTTGATTAACCATGATCGAATACAATAATTATTTGCAAATCAATCTTCATATGAGGGGTCTTTCTCGTCAGGAAGGTTTTTATTGATGTGTTTCAGTTTTCTTTGAACTCCTAAATAGATCTTGATTGACTGAGATCAGATCATGTAGTTGCTATCATTTAACTTTACTGTTTTTCTGAGCAAATTTGTCATTAGATAATTTGATGATGTGGAACCGACAAAAGGTTTTGATTCGTTAGCCATATGGATTAGGCAAATGCTCTACATGGATGGTGGTGTGGAGCAAACAGTTGAAGGCTCTACATAGCGGTAATGACGTCGTTGTGAAGTGGTAGAGAGGGATGAGAAGTGCAATGACTTTTTTACATCACCACAGGTAGAACTGTTCATTAGTCGGTCCTTCCTAATGGCAGACTAGGAAAGAGGAGCAGCGGAGCAAGGGAGGGGGTCAACGGCGGCGGTGGACTAGCCAGTTGGCAACGAGAATGATAGGAGAAAGGGAGGGGCTTGTTGGCGGCGATGGATTGGTTGGTGGTGGCGATGGGTCCCTACTAGGTGGACGATGGTGATTGGTTGCTATAGTGGCAGCGTCAACGCTGGAAAGCCACTATAGTGGTAACAGTGGAGGAAAAAGGGCTCACCAATTCTTGTTGCAGCAGCGACAGTGGGTATTGATGGGTTAGGGTTAGGGTCTGGCTCTTGATGCCATGTTGTTGTTATTAAAAGACTTTTAAAAAGCAAATTACAAAACTCCTACACATATATATATATAGGAGATCATAATAGTATATGGATACCTATATAAGGATCCATATAACCCAACTATTCTAATAATTTCTTTAGTTTAAAGCTATCCTATTTATTTCACAATTAGACAACAGTTCCAGCTAAAAAGCTGTTGAAATAAAAGCTGTAATATATAGCTTTGTAGTTCCAAATGGGGCCTAAGATGGGAATGGACTCTATTTTTTTTGACCTTTTTGGCATATTTGGTGGACTGCTTTTGAAGTCAGTCATATAAAATGATAATATGTTTTGATATTGTAAGTTTGTTTCTGTGAAATTTGGATCTTTGAGAAGCAATGAAGAAAGAGTGTTGTCACAACATGTTTATTTCTGGGAAGTGCTTTCAGCATGCAATTTTGTCATTCTTGTTTACTTACTAGTTCTATTACTTTCTCCTGATATACCTTATCACTCTAGAGGAAAGGATGAACAGTCTGCTGATATCCGTGACTTGGTGATGTCATTTTCGGCACTTGAGGAAAAAGTTCT
>JAMKQA010003231.1:0-24973 GCA_024699735.1 Posidonia australis
CAAGTGGTTGAAAAGCTTCCTCAAACAAGCAATGTGTTCTTCAGGCTCCTTTGACTTGGCGATCATATCATCCACATAAACCTCGATGTCTTGGTACATGAGATTGTGGAATAATGATGTCATCACCCTTTGATATGTCGCCCCAGCATTCTTGAGCCCAAATGGCATAACTTTGTATCAAAACACTCCCCATGGGGTAATAAAAGACGTTTTCTCCATATCCTCTTCTGCCATTCTGATTTGATTATAACCTGAGAACCCATCCATGAATGACAACATTTTGTGTCCTGCAGTATTGTCTACCAACACATCAATGTGTGGGAGTGGGAAATCATCCTTTGGGCTTGCTTTGTTTAGGTCCCTGTAATCGATACACATTCGAACCCGACCATCTTTCTTAGGCACTAAAACCACATTTGCTAACCATTCTGGGTAGAGGACGACTTTTAGATAGTTAACTTTGTGCTATTTCATTATTTCCTCTTTCAATTTCAACAGCCACTGCGGTCACCATCTACGTAATTTATGTTTAACTGGCTTGACGTCAGGTTTAAGCGGCAATGTGTGCACTACGGCAATGTGTGCACCACTACCTCAACGTCCATCCCAACCATGTCATCGTAACTCCAGGTGAAGATATCTCATATTCTCGGAGGAGCTCAATAAGTTTTACTCGAGCTTGTGCTGTGAGTCTGGCACTTATTCGCACTTCCTTGACATCTTCATTGGTGCCAATGTTCACAAACTCAGTTTCCTCTTCTACATGCATGTTCGGGCCTTCTGGATCATCATCATTAGGTTGGAATTCTGGTGCATCATGACTTTCTTCTTCTATTTCTGCATCATCCTCTTCTCCACATGCAATAAGTTCGGGAAGGACTTCTTGCTAGAATGATGGATCCGTGTCCTCAAAGGTGCACATTTTCTCAGCATTCTGCCCTTGATGATGCTTTAGAATGGTTACTGTAACCTTGATTTTCTTGTATGCACCTCTGATGATCTCAGACTCTACTATTTCCGAACTTGCAGATGTATTTGGCTGTTCTACTTCTTTCACAGCCTTATTATGTAGACAAATGTTTTTATTTTTATGGTTTTCTATGACAGGTGGGCATCTGTCCTCTGACTGACTGATGTGAGTGCTGCCACCTGCATTCCATCCTGAGCCTAACTTAGGATCTTTTTTTTTGTACCCCACTGCTCAAGTGGGGCCAGGACTGATAATACCACCTAGACCCGCCTCTTGGCTAATAGGAGATAAACTCCTCTAGTCTAGCGCTTAGTGATTTGTTCTCTTCCAAGGTCATAATAACAGACTGACCCTATGCAATTGCCTACTCTACAGTGTGTTCTGTCATTATTGCTTTCCCCTTTCTGCATTTGAGTTCACACTACGCATCTTCCGCTAGTATCGCCAACTGATCCTAAAACAGGACTTCCAAATTGCTAAGCATGCTGTCAACTTGTGCTACCACAGCACCCCCCTTATCTTCATTAGAAGAAAAATCCACATAGTAGGCACTAGTAGTTTGTAATACTTCAGGCGGTGATTTTAGCTGTCCTGACCATAACCCCTTTTAAGCTGACTGATATACTTATGCTACTACTGCTGAGGTTGCCCCTATTGAATCCAAGACTGTAGCTGGACCTGTAGAAGGTCCAATGGCTGACTTTGGAGGTGGCAATGCTAGCATAGCTATCTTCGATGGCATGAACGATGTTGAATCCACTCTGGAGTCCACAATTTCCTCTTCAGAGTAGTAATCTTCAACACATATCCACTCTGATCCATTGACTGATTTACCCTGTTTAGACTCTGCAAGCACAATGATTCGGATCCAACAATCCTGCACTAATAAAGTTAGTTTAATCTCGTGGAATAATGAGCTTTCGAAAATTACGATGTCTTAAGCATCCATCCTACGGTTTCCACTCGTATCCCAGTCCTTCGAACTCTCGTCTTTTCTCTACGGCAATTGGTTCGGTGATTCCTTGCCCATTCCGCCTGAGAGGTGCTCCTTTCTCGTACCCCCACCCCCAACATAGATTCTCGACCATCAAGAAAGGATTGCCAAAAGCGGCGAAATGGCTAGCACGCTCGAGAATCGGAATGAAATTGACCGACTGAAAGCAGTCAACACGGTAAAGCACATCAGAAGGCTTAGGGTCAAAATGGACAGTTTGGAGAGATACTGAAGAGACTACTTCAACCTTCTCCTTTTCAAGGTTTTCCACCATCACAAGGACAATGTCGTTGTTCTAGCAGAACTTAATCATTCAATGAAGGGTTGAGGGGAAAACCTGATGCTTGTGGAGCCAAGGGTGCCCAAGCAGAAGATTGAAGGATGGCTCGAGGTCGACAACATAGAACTCAACCTCAAAAAAGGCAGGACCAATGATTAAGGGAATGATCAAAATCCCTGGAGCATCATGGTGCGTGTTATCGAACGTCGTCATTCCTTTCACGGTTGGAGTAATGTCCTCAGACATAAAGCCGACCTGGCTTGCAGTTCACAAAGGACAGACATTTAAATCACCGTCATTATCCACCAAAGTAAGAGGAATGCGGAAATTGTGGCATTGCACCATGATGAATAAGGGTTGGTTATGATTGGCCCTTATTAGGGGGAGCTCTGAGCTAGAGAATGAAATGACCTACGGTGCGGCTATTATCCCTACCATGCTTTCCAAGGCTGATGGTTGTATTGTTGGGGAAACATGAGCGGCTTAGAAAACTTAAAGAAATGCATCCCGGTGTTCAAACGACATATAAATTAGGTCCCAAATGGAGATATCTGCTTTGACTATCTTTAATTGGCCTGTGATGTCAGCTACAGGTGGGTCAGTCTTGGAAATGGTGGGGTTAACTCTTGGGATTGTCTCTTCAGGTTTTTGATTGGGAATTTGGCTTTTTGGTTGGGAAGACGAAGTTGTGGGCTGGCTGGGTTTGTTTGCCAGAACCAAGGCCTTGTACACCCATCCTAACTGTGTTACCTCAACACACATTTCTATGGTATAGCTATAAGGCATAAGGTGAGTATCCTGTGTCAAGTTGATGACCACAGGAGCACAGACCCTTAATTCCACTAGGACTGAAACTGGTGAAGTCGATTTTGGCGTTTAGTGGGTCAAGTCATGCTTTGGTTTGGCTAACAAATTGATTGTTGATTGGGTGGATTGCATAGTAGGTTTTGCAGCTGTGCGCCTCGGTCTGGCAGTCAGTTGGATCATATTGATTGCTGAACTGGAAGCTTCATTGAAAGATTGACTAAGCTGATAAAGGAATGGATCTGAGACATCATGGATGAGAAGAGAAGGATCAAAAGGTGTAGCCTCATCAAAAGAAAGAAAATGAATCCTGAAGTTTCAGGTGCATGCTCAAGCAAGGGCCGGTTGACCATGTTGCTATGTGTGGATGCAAGGGAATGAGGTGTCTGTGCAGCGGGTGCGGATTCTACCTCCTGTATGTTGATGATGATGACCTTTTGGTCAATCAAATCCTAAATTACTCCTTGGAGTGAAAAGCAGTTATTCGTAGAGTGCCCCACGGCTCTGTGGTAACTACAGTATAAATCTGCTTTAAACCACTACGGAAGTGGGTTCCAAGGTGGGAGAATATCCAGAAGCCTTAGGAGCGACGCGACCTTCGGAAACATGACACTCAGTGGCTCAACTAGAGCAGTGTAATCCTACTAAGGTCGTTGAGGTTGTCTTGGTCCTAACTAGCGCCCTTGCCTAGACGGTCTAGGCTGGTAGACTGGCTCAGCGGTGGTGGTGATTCGTGATGTGCGTGGTGCCCTAAGTGCAGGAGAGTAGACTACCTAACCCTGTGTTGGCGAGCGTGCTACACTGACTGGCATAACGGGAGCTCTAATATGTGCCACAACATTCTTGGCAATATCCTTCTTTCGTGCATACCTGGTGTTGGATCCATTGCTTCCACCATTGTTGTTGCAGGTTCTGCCTAAAGCCTTGGTCTACTTTGCAAATGTTGCTAATGTAGGAAAGCTTTCGTTATTCAGTGAGCTCTCGACACGAGTGCCAGCTTTGATCGGGGATGCAAAGGTGGAAATAGGCTGAATGCTTAGCAGAGCCCTAGTGGCTGGTTGTGCTCCGTGAATTATTATCTCGATAGACTCTTCGTCAGAAGTTCTATTGCGAACTTGTGAAGTGAGTGCTCGCCAGCACAGGACGTACTCTCCAAATGGCTCATGGGGCTTTTGCTTTGTGGCGACTAGGTCCTCGCGCTTTGGGATCATGTAGAGATTGAAGGAATACTACTCCAGAAAAGCTTGACTGAGATCATTCCAGGTCTTTATAGTGGTCATATCCAGAGATGTGAACTATTTCAAAGTTGGACCTGTGAGGCTTTTATTGAAGAGGCAAATAAGAAGTCTCTCGTCAACCTGTAACTGAGCGAGATCGCCGTAGTATGCCTTAAGGTGCGGGATTGGGCAGCCTTTCCCATTATACTTTTGAAGTTCCAGGATATGGAAGTTCGGAGGGAGTATAGCCTTTGGGAAATAGCAGAGGCCCCAGAAGGTATAAGACTGGCAGTCCCCGCCCCACACTTGTCGTAGTGCTTTCTCTAGGTCATTCATCCTAGTGAGAACTGCATTTGGGATTACTGCTGACATTGATTGTGCAACTGAGGCAGGTCTTGCGTATGCCATATCCATAGCACCCATGTGCTCCTCCGGATCTATGATCTTGCCACCTTGTGCAGTGGCATGATGACTAGCGTACCCGTGCATGTGTGCTGTCTATGGTGGAGTGCATGCTGAAGCCTGTATCTGATGCAAGGGTACAAGAATGATGTTATGCTTTGATGGGCATGGTGTTGTATGTGGGAGTAACAGCTATTGAACTGGTATGTCACTAGCTGTTGTACAACTGTCAACCCAAAAGGAAGACCACCAGCAGATGGAGGAATATGCTATGCATGTTGTGGCAATGATACTATCGGCAGAGTAGCAGCGCCTGTCGCCATGACAGCGAGAAGTTGTGGCTATGGCTGCGGTGGTGGTGTGACTAGTGTAGCATGAAATGCCTGAGCAGGCGGAGTGGGATCCTCAGGAATAGGACAAGTAGGCACAATCAGAGTATGATATAAAGAGAAAGCCATGCTTTGCAGCTTTTGTGCAAGGGCCAGAAGCTGCTGAGATTGCGCAGTTATGGAACCATCGGTAAGAGTACCGAGGGCTAGAAGAGCAATTAGAAGTGTTGTCATAGGGTGCTGGAAGTTCAAGGATGTTGCAGGTTGTATTCCTACTAAAGAAGCAATCACAGCTAGTTATGTGTCAAGTGGAGTAGAATCAACTAAAGGACAAGACATCATAAGATCAGATGCCCTAGTGGTGGTCATGGTAACTACCTCGGTCACGGGCACCAGTCCAATAAGGGTTTGCCAGTGTCTCGAAACCGGAGGATAGGGAACTCTAGGTGCCTGAAAGTGGCTATCATGGAGTGTAGGTGGAGTAATTGACGTCAAAGTAAAAGGAGGGGCGGAAATAGGAATCCCCTCCAGAGCAACCGGTGCAATGGTCTCAGAAGCTCATTGGGCCATAATGGACCACGAACGGGTAAGAATGGGGCTATGATTCCAAACTAGAGGACGACACCTACGAGGAGCTATCGTTGGAAGTGACGAATAGCTCAAGGAAAGATGGTCGAGAACAGTGCCTCAAGACTGAAGTCACAGAAGGGAACTCCTAAACTCAAACCTAGGGACTCGAACACAAAACCCTATACCTGACAAAGGACAAAACCTAAGGGGTTAGTGAAGAAGAGAAGACAAAACAACAAAAGAAGCAAATGAGCTATGCAATCGTTTGTTAGGGTGGCATGAATGGCACACATGCACATGAATGCTACTAACATGCTCTCTCTTACCATGCATGTCCCACATGGGGTCGACCATATGGGATGCACTCATGGGTTTGGGTTTTGACTCTGGTAAGAAAAAATAAGGTTCTCGTTCTAAATCCTAGCCAGAGCACAGGTAGTGAATGGGTGATGCATTGGTGGCCTTATCTCCTACAGTAGCATGGAGCTGTAACCTCTACTAGCACCGACCCGACCTCGAACATGGGGAGACAAACTAGCAATATGCCCTATGCCAAAGCTATAGAGTGGGCTACTAGAATTGTCCTTCGTAAACTATGGGTGGACTCAGATGAGAAGATGCATGCCCTATATGACCACTCATGCGATATGCTTTTGTGTCTTTTACTTGCGTTTTATTAAACCAAGGGGAATTGTGATCATATGTCTCTAGTTATGCCTTATTATTTATTTATCTGAATTTGTGTGTTTCATTTTAACCAGATAGGGAGGCAAACATGTCTCTATTCTCCTAATTATGGCAAATACGAAAAAGGGAAGAAAACACACAATTTTGGCATCCAAATAGTCAATCAATCAAGCAAACGGCATGAATATGACATGTGATAGTGTAATGCTCACAAGTAGTGAGGAAAAGCAAGTATCAACAAAAAAAACATGAATTAGGTCAAGTGTATGTGTAGTGACATGGTAATGGTGTAAGAAGGCACAAAAAGGCATGTTTAGTTAAATATGCACAAGCAAACAAGCATAAGGTGTACAAACCAAAGACAAGCAAGAAAACCAAAACAAAAGCCAGTATCTGGTTATCCCCTCTGGAGTCGCTAGTTCCTGTGACCATGCCGGTGGAACCTTGCATGACTCTCCTAGGTGCGTGGAAGAACACAAGGAGTCCCGATACAGTCACGGCGAAGATGGTGAATCCGAAGAAGAAGACTATGGTCGGAAACACCAAGGAAAGATAATAAACGGATAAGGAATTGAGTATCCACCTAGTCTATTAATGGAAAGAAGAGGAAAACCAAACACAAAGGAAAAAACCAAACGAAATCAAGGCGAAGAAAACATATGCATGCTCCGTGCCTAATAGATGCAACACTTGGCCATTGTGGGCCAGAGAAAGGGTAAGGATTCTTGTTACACATGGGAAAGGTGTTAGGTACCCCCATGCGCTCGAAGAATTCAGTCATTCTAGGTTTTCTGCTTGCTAAAGGTCTATTGTGAGTATGCTCATCTACTCTGAATGTACATGCCTAATATAACTGTAAAACATGCCAAATCAAAGAAATGAAATGAATAAAAAAGGAGAAATGATAATCCAAGGGACAATGTAAGCATTGCAAATGCCACTTTACTATACGCCTGTGAGCGATGAGGAAAATCATGAAAATCGAGAATACTCAGAAAGCGTCACGCAAATCAGTGGAAACTTGAAGAAATACAAGAAAATCAAATTAGAGAAAATAATCCTCATTTGGGTCAATGTTGGCATTGTCAAGCCGATTATTGTACGACTGTGGGCGATGGAAATCCAAATTAAATCAAAATCGTGAAAGTCAGAGGAAATCCGAGAAACAAAGTGAAAATTGAGTTTGAAACGAGTCAAAAATGTGTGCATGATTCAAGGAAGATGGCATGAGAAAATATGCATGAAAATGGAGAGCAAAATGTACAAAACACATGTGTAAGTAAAAGGTGTAAATTGCAAGGGCTTTTGTGCAAAATTCACATGCTCTGAATGAAGGCTGAAAATTCTGAGGCTAAATCAGTCAAAAATACTTGAGAAAACATTCTTTATGCAATTTTAAAGAAGTTAAGGGTTAAATGTGCAAAACTATGCATTTGTAGTCAAATTCAAGATTCCTAGGGTTCAATATGCACTTTTGTCAAAAAAACATGGATTTAAAACAATTCTAAAGTAATTCAGGATTAATTGCGCAAGAAAATAGTCTAAGTTTGAAAACATGAAGTTTCAAGGACTATGATGCAATTTCTCCCTTGAAAATATGCATTCAGTGTGAAATCTGTGAAGTTTAGGGTTAAAAAAGCAGTTTTTGAACACATTTGAGTAAATATTTGAATATCCAAGGTTCAATTTGTAATCGTGACAGAAGAACATGCATTCAGAACTATTTTAATAAAGTTCAGGGCTTTTTGTGCAAAATGTTGGACTTAAAGGGAATGAAAAGTTAATCAGAGGATCTATGTCAAATTTTTAAGCCTCGAAAACATTAATAAAGATTTACATGGGTTCCTATGGAATTTTCCAAAACAAATATTATTAAAAGGATTTTTAAAAAAAGTGTAGGGACCTAAATGTAATAAAAACTATTTAAATGCAAGAAAAGAAAAAGAGCAGAAGTTTTAATAAAAACTATTTAAAAGAAACCCCAACGGTCGCCGGCGACGACCACCTGGGGAGGCCATCTAGAGCTTCCCCAATGCCTGATCACACATCTGACCTCCAGGAAAGTAAGAAGGCGGAATGATGGAGTGATCCAACGACTCCGATGAAGGATCAAACAGCTTGCTTCCTCTCCTCGCCTCGCTGTTCCGACGGCAAGCTCGAGAAGACTGGGGCTGCTGGAGGCAGTGGCGTGGTGGTTTGAGACTTCAAGAGGGTCAAGGGGGAGAAGGAGAAGATGTACAGGTGCATGGATGCGAGGAAGACCGTGTGAGTGCTTCTCTTGATCCATCTCATCGTCGACTCTCCTTCTTCAACGAGCTTGGCTGGGGTGGCTAGTCATGGCTCAAAACGAAGTCCTAGTTGCTCTCAAGCATTAGGGAAGCACTAGGGATCGTTCCTCAGGGATCAAAAAGGTGCTGCGATGAGCAGAGCGTCTAGCCATGCTTCACTGCCAGTCGTCATCTCCAGTGACGACGATGGAGCTCGATTCCAACGAGCGACTCTTGGAGGCTTGCTTGGGGCTTGAAACAGCATCCAGAGGTACAGTGAAGCAAGAGGAAGATTGTGTTGAGAGGAACAAGCACTCTTGGGCATGAATCATCCACAGGATTCGTGCCCCCACCTATGTCGTCAGAAAACACGTCTGACGACCTCTAAAGCTTCGATTCTGGCCAGTGAAGCCCTCTTGCACTACTGCAATTGGTTGGGGAAGAGGGAGAAGGACCTAGGGAATCGCTTTTGAATAAAATTGAGGTTAATGGAGGGCATACCTGAGCAGACAGTGGAGATGGTTGCCGGAGGTCGCCGGAGCTCGCCGGAGATGGCCTGAAACTGGAATTCTTCCCCTCCACGAGCTTCCTCTCTGTTCTTGGACCTCTCTGGTTTCTCTAGTTGAGAGAAAATACCTTGGTGGCTCTCCTCTCAATTTTTCCAAGTTTTTTCTCTCCTTTTTCTCCCCCTTTTTTTTCCTTGCAAATGGGGGGTATTCATAGGCTTGCAATGGCTAGGTAATTTGTTATGGTTAGAGTGGGAGGTGGATAAGGTTGTTAAAGTGAAGTGGGAAGTGGTTAAGGTGAAATGGGAAGTAGTTATAGGTTGTTAGGGTTTGAGATTTGGATCTAAGGTTTGATTTAGGGTTTTGAACTAATCCTAGGGTTTTGAATTAATTCTAGGGTTTTAGATTTTATTTTGGATTTTAGTTAGGATTTTGAATTAATCCTAGAGTTTTGGATTAATTTTGGATTTTATTTAGGATTTTTGAATTAATCCTAGGGTCTTGGATTAATTTTGGATTTTATTTAGGATTTTGAATTAATCCTTGGATTTTGGATTAATTTTAGGGTTTTGATTTAGGTTTTGGATTTGGGTTAGGGTTTTAGGGCTTTGGGGTTAGGTTTAGGTTTAGGTCTAGGGTTAGGGTTTTTAGGCTGGATTTTAGGGTTTTACGGTTGGGTTTAGGGTTTAGGTCTAGGGTTTGGGTTTTTAGGCTGGATTTTAGGGTATTAGGGTTAGGTTTAGGGTTTAGGTCTAGGGTTAGGATTTTTAGGCTGGCTTTTAGGGTTAAGTCCAATTGCAAGCTTATTGGGTTTCTACAGCAACTAACCTTGAAACTCACTCCCGTCTTAGGATTTTTAGTACTTATTGCTCTATACGTATAGACCACTTCTACCACATATGGTCCAAACCAATGTAATTTTAGCTTACCACGGAAAAGATGAAGTCTAGAGGTGTATATTAAAACTTTCTACTCCACCTTAAAGGTTTTCCTTAAAGTTTTCTTATCATGAAAAAACTTTCCCGAATGAAAAAAGACTAATAACATACTCAACATGACAAAAACACAAGCTGAACAAGCCTTCCCCCTATACCTAAACTTCACATTGTCCCTAATGTGAAAGAACGGACATGCATGCATAATTGGAAATATAGTTTAAGTAAAAAGGGCGTGCCTGATTCCACTAGCACAAAAAGCTACAAAATCTAAAAATTTAAGGAAAACCTTTAATAAACATGTGAATCAGTGGAAACTCGATGAAATCCGAGAAAATCAAATTGGGGAAAAAAATCCTCATTCGGGACAATATCGGCATTGTTAAGCCTGTTAATGTACGCCCTCGAGAGTTGGAAAGTAAAATCAAATCAAAAAACACAAAAATAGGAAGAAATTCGAGAAATGATGGAAAAACCAAGCTTGAAATGAGACGAAAATGAGTGCACGATGTAAGCAAGTGATCATGAGGAAACATGCATGAAAAATAGCAACAAAATATGCAAAATGCATGTGAGAATGTAAAAATGTACATTCTAGGGGCCTTTGTGCAAAAAACCCAAATTCTGAATGCAAACTGAAATTCTAAGGCTAAATTATAAAAAATACATAGAAAAACACATTTCATGTAATCTTGAAAAAATCTAGGGTCAAATGTGTAAAACTGTGCATTTTTTTGTCAAATTGAAGATTCCTAGGGGTCAAAATGCAATTCTACCATCAAAACATGTATTTAATGCAATTCTATGGAAATTCAGGGTAAAATATGCAAGAAAAAGAGTCCATGTTTGAAAACAGAAAGTTTCAGGGACAATTCTGTAATTTTACCCTAGAAAACAAGCATTTAGTGAAAAAATATGTAAAGTTTAGGGGCTAATTTGCAATTTAATTCACATTTGAGCAAATATTTAAATTCTCAGGGTTTAATTTGCAATTAGACAGAGAAATATGCTTTCAGAGGAATTTCAATGAAGCTCAGGCGTTTAAATGCAATTTATCCAAAGAAATATACATTCAGAATTATTTTCATAAAATTTAGGGGTTTTTGTCTAATTTTTAAGCCTAGAAAACATTATTAATAAGGCTCAGGGGGCATATTGCAATATTTTCAAATCAAACTTTATTCAAATGATTTAAAAAAAATGTGCAGGGATCTAATAGTAAGGAAAAGGACCTATTTGTAAGAAAATAAGGACCTAAATATAACAAAACAAAAGTTTTAGAAATTTAATCAAAGAAAACTTATTTTTATATTTTTTTTTAAAAGAAAAAGAGTCGATGGCCGCCAGCGACGGAGCTCCACCATCGACGACCGCCGGAAGGGCTCCTAGAGGCTATCCCATGGCCTAATCTAAGATCTGACCTCATGGGAAGCAAGGAGAGGAGGAGAAAGAGAGATCTAATGGTCTGGATCAAGGATTCAACGGCTAGAGTGGGCCTCCCACCTCCCTTGCCGTCGGGGCACTCTGGTGATGGTGCCAAAGAAGAAAGAAGCTGCTGGAGGGTTGCGGCGCATGATCCAGGGTTCTAGGAGGCTTGGGAATGACGTCGAGAGCATCTCCCCTCTTTTAAAAGAAAGAATGGGGCATTTCCCCCATCCTCGGACCTAGCTCCCCGTTGACGTGATCCGACTCCTATGAGCTCGACTGCGGAGATGATCTAGTGTTCGTGGCTCGACTCTGAAGGCTCCGGAGTGTTAGGGGCATGCCGTGGAGCGTTCCTGGAGGCTTGGAGAGGCACAACGATGCAGGAGGTGTGCGATCAGGGGTTGTTTACAGTTTTCTTCCTCGGCGACGGCGACGTTGCGTGACTTCAGCGATCTTCTGGTGGAGGCTTCCGCAGCGACTGGAGTAGGGTTTTGATGGGTGGAGAAGCAATAGGGAGGTCTAAGAAGGAAGTTTTAGCGCTCCAGGACCAGGGTCAAGTCATGGACTCGTACCCCCACCTAAGCCATTGGAAAATTGCTCAGGTGAGGCCTAGGAGCCGATTCCGACTAGAGGAGACCTCTGGCTCTGTTGGAGTCGATCAAGGGAGATAGAGGGAGACCTAGGAGAACATTTTGGACATGAATGGAGGTCTGTAGAGGGCATACCTGGTCTGGCAGCGGAGTTGACCACCGGATCTGGCTAGAGACGAATGGAAACTCAGAATTCTCACCTCCATGAGCTTCCTCCTTGCTCCAGGATCACTCTGGTAGCTCTAATTGGGAGAAAAAGCTTTGGGAAGCTCCTCTCTCCCTTATTCAAAAGTCCCCTTTTCACTTGCAAATTTGGCTATTTATAGGCTTCCTAATGGCTTGGTTGGTTGTTATGGCTAGAGTGGAAGGTGGTTAAGGTGGTTAAGAGGAGGTGGGAAGTGGTTAAGGTGGTAGGAGTGAAGTGGGAAATGGTTAAGGTGGTTATGAAGAGGTGGGAAGTGCTTAAGGTGGTTAAGAAGAGGTGGGAAGTGGTTAGGTTTGTTGGAGAGAAGTGGGAAGTAGTTAAATTTGTTGGAGAGAAGTGGGAAATAGTTAAGTTTGTTGGAGAGAAGTGGGAAATAGTTAAGTTTGTTGGAGTGAAGTGGGAAGTAGTTAAATTTGTTAAGAAGTGGTGGGAAGTAGTTAAGTTGGTTAAGAAGTGGTGGGAAGTGGTTAAGTTTGTTGGAGAGAAGTGGGAATTAGTTAAGTTTTTGGAGAGAAGTGGGAAGTTGTTAAGTTTGTTGGGGTTTGACTTATGGCTTAGGGTTTGACTTCTAATTTGTGGTTTGACTTATGGTTTAGGATTTGACCAAGGTTTAGGGTTTGGATTAGGGTTTTGAATTTAATTTAGGTCTTAACCTAGGCTTTAAGGTTTGGATTAGAGTTTAAGGTTTGGATTAGGGTTTATAGGACTTTTTAAGGTTTTGTTTGGTTTTTTGGAGTTTTATTTGGTTTTTTAGGATTTTTTTTTTAGAATCCTGTTAGGGTTTGGTCCATTTGCAAGCATATTGGGGTGTCTACTATATATATATATGTTGATGCCCATAGAATTCTAATAATGAAAAGTGATTAAGACCCTCTAGTTGTACTTTGGAAGCGTAATCAATAGGAGAAGACCTCTTGTACCCTTAAGTGGAAATAAAATCTGAATCATAGCATCATTTGGACTATTTGCAGGTGTTTATACACTTACACGTAGGCCTTAACTAAGAATAGTAGAGGAAACCCAAAGCTTTCTATGTAGGAAACCTAGGGCAATGAACTCAAGGAGCTACTCTTGGGGTTGTCTCATTGGAAGAAAAAGAAAGAAGAAGAAAAGAAAAAAGAGAAAATAATAATAATAACAAAAATTGGAGTTTAAAGATCACTGAGTAATCGGGTGCCCCTTCCTCGGACAAGAAAGGGGTGGTTGGAGAACAAAAGTTGAGAAAAAATGGGGGCAATGTTTACTCAAGGATAGAAACCTTTGGGGTTGTTTTTGGTAGAATAAATGAAAAGTGGAAGGGTAAACTTGAACTTTCTAGTAATGGCCGAACTCACTTACACTAGGTGTATATTCTACCATACATTTATAAGGATGGTGTGAACAATAGGATTAAGTTTCTTATCTAAAGGGTGAAAGAGGAACAATTAGAGGTGAAGCTAAAAAGTGAAAACTAGAAGAGATCTTAAATAACTTTCTTGTTATTTAGAAGATTATGGGCCTCATCTTTAAGTATTATTGCTCTTGTTATGTTTGTTTTGCTTCTCTAGTTCGTTTTCTTTTGGTTTTCAGTATTGTTGGGTACTGTGGGTGTGTCCATTGCAAACCCTCCTGAGACACAACTTGGCCACTAGGGTGACCTAGGGGTTTAACGGCTTGTTGCACATGCTAAGTGCAACCATGATTCCTATGAAAGTGAGTTAGGATTTTGTCACTTTTATTTGTATTTTTATTTGTTTGAATAAACTGGTTTTCCGTATTGTGCTCTCTAACATTTTAGCATCCTAAGCTCTGCTAAGGGACTAGCAAAGTTTAGGTATGGGGGGATTTGATTGACACTTAAATGTGTAATTTTTATCTATGCTTTAATGGACTAATGGTGCTTCTATGAAGGTATTTCTTCCAAATTTTGTAGGGTTTTCAAGATAACAACATTTTTTGGAACTCAAATGTGAAAGTGTTATGTAGCAGTCTTTGTTATTTTTTATTTTCAGTAGTTGTAGTTTAGTTTTCTTTGAATTCCAGCAGCAAGAACATAGTTTTGTAGTCATTTCAGATGTGTTCTTGAATCAACAATCATATATTTATCTTGTTTGGATGTGGACAGTTCAATATATATTTGATTTGCAAGTGTTTTGAATGAGTATATGTTAGATATTGCTTATATATGCATGAACTGTGGACTGTTTGTATGTATTCATGTTTTCAGTTGTTTAAATGAAGTTTCTGATTAGATAAAACGTGGAATAGACGTGTGGATGTGTGAGTGAATTTCTGGAATTTTTAAGAATGGTTTGGACATCCATTAGCTGGTGCATTTGATTGGGAAATCTCATTGCATTTGGATTCTATTTCCTGATTTCGTTTGCAAGGTTTTGATAAGTGTCAATCAAGGATATTTGCACGATTTCAGTAGTTTTTTGGCACCATTCATGTGACATCTGGGCCTGATTATCCATTTTAAATGCAAACCAAGTAGTTAATTGTAATAGTTTGTAAATGGTTTATTAATGGATAATCTGTTCTTTCTTATGAGTGTGAAGGATTGGTTGGCTTTCTGTGCACCTATTTGTGTTGGGGGACCAATGTGGAGTCCGATTTGAGGATGCATAGTTGACTTAGTTTACGTGCCCATCCTTTTCTCTTTTCTTCCTTTCCTTTTTCTCCCTTTTCCTTCACGAGCATTCGTCTCCATCTCCTCCTTTCTTCTTATTCCCACGACCCGTGCCATTACAATAGCAACCCCGTCCCCTTTGATGCAAGGGCGATGCGATGGGAGGCCGACGTGACATGGGAGAAGGAGGGGATAATGAGGGAGGAGAAGGTGGAGGGAAAGCAGTTGCGAGAGAAAGAGGAAGAGGAGGAACGGTGCATGAGCTGAAGAGGGTGTATTCGTCTACGTGGTTCACAGGTGGAAAGAGATTCTCCAAGGTGCAGAGAGGTTTGCCAAAGTGCAGGGGAGGTCGCTGGAGTGCCCCCTAAAGGTACGCGGCTCCTCTTTCCCTTCCGTTCAGTGTCTATGGCTTAATATGTTAAATGCATGATAAAAATGAGAAAAATGCATGTAAAATCATAGAAAAATGGTAGAGAGGATGAGAATGTGATGGTTAGCTTGAAAATGTAGAGATCATGCAGTTAGAATGAATTTATATGGATTTGTATGAGATTTTGGTATGCATGCTACAGTAACTGAAAATGAACTTCATGCCTTTATGATTTTTGTATGGATTGCATGATGAATGGATTCATGAATGGTTTAAAGGGTTTTGAAGTAGACTCACGGGTCAACACCCCATGATTTATTTATGTTTTATGATGCATGTTTCAGGGGTCCACCGGAGGTCCTCATTTCTGACGAATGATTGGTTTGTAAGCCAGGGATGTGTGCAGGGCACGGGAGATTCAGCATGCCGAACTAGGTTTGGCATACCGAATTCCAATTAGTTTAAGCCAGCCCTAGGTTTCGGTAGACCGAAAACCTTCGATTGATCGAAACAAAGAGCTTCGATATACCGAAAAGGTTCGGTATATCAAATTTGGGATTTTCAGTATATCGAACCTGAAATTTGATCTGCCCATTTTACCTTGGTGTGATAACTAAATGTAAATAGAAAAAATGGAAATTTATTGGTTTTAAACAGATAATGAGCATGTGATAATGGTGCTTTCCCTATGTAAATGTCATGGAGGAATATGAAACCCAAATAAGTGATTATGGAATGGTTTTAGATTTAAAGCCCCAAAAATGAATAAAAGATGATTAAATATGTGGTTTTGGGCATGAGACCAAATTTATGGTTTTTAAGCATGGTTTTTCATGAATTTGAGTTGGGGCCCTAGTAGAGGGTCATGTGTTGCATGAAAAAGATTCCTGCAATAAAAGAGTGAAATGGAAATGGTTTTAAAAGAAACTTATGGAGTTTTTGAAAATAAAACACCAATAATATGTTATGGAATCACAACGATTGGTGTCGGCAGTATGGTAGGAGAATGATACTCCAAGGAAACCAATTTTTAGACATGACCGTGGTTGCCAATGTGGGACCACAAGTGGATGGTGTCGACAAATTGTAAAGATATCAATTGCCAGACACGACCGTGTCTACCAATGTTTTTGATAGTGTAGGCTAGGCCTAGGATTTGAGACCTAGATGTCTGGGTCACCAACGGTGTAGGCTAAGCCTAGGTTATTAAACCTAATTGTTTCGGTCACTGATGGGACGTTAGATAAAGATGTATCCCCGTGCATATACGAAAAGAAACCACGACAGTAGGTTTGGGTCATCGATGGTTTATCAATTGTCAAGGCTAGTTTGTGGGGGCAGTGTCTGCCCGCACAGGGAACTTCACCACCGCAGTGCAGGAGGTAAGGGAAATGGTGTCCTCACCTACTGCTTGTGTGCCTGGTTATCCCTGATCAAAGTAACATCAATAAAGAAAAGTGGAAACGAATAAAGAAAAGTGTTGGTTTTATGAAAATGAAAGGATGTGGTTTTGCTAGGATTGTACTTGTCATTTGTCCTAAAATCCTAGAATTAAATAAGAATCGTGATTTTTACCAGCTACTAGCCAATGTTTGTGATTTTGGTTTTGACGTTTGTGAGGCATTGTGTTTTAGGTTGGACCTAGCTGAGAATATGATTTTCTTGAGATATGTGAATGGTTTTAAAGTGCATAAAAGAAATATGAGTTTTGAAAAGGAGATATGAGTTCTGAAAATGACATGGTTTTGGAAAGGAATCCCAACATTGAAAAAGTGAGTCAAGATTTGGGAAAGAAGGGCACGTTTTGGAAATAGATTTCCAAGTGTTTTAAAGGAAAGGAGGAACTAATCTTTTGAAATGGATTTTCAAAAGAAAACCAATTTTTATGAATTAAAAGCTATGTTTTTAGTAGATTTGCTGGATTTTGTTATTTGTGTGTTTGGGACGCGTAGTGGGTGACGTAGATGTCACTCACGCGTGCTTTGTTTTGGATTTCAAGTGCTGGTTGGGTGCAGTCGAGTCCCAATGCCTGAGTAGGAGCTACTAGCTGCATATCGCTTCCTAGAGGTAAGCCTTAGTTATAGTTATTTTATTATTACTGTAATTAGTATATTTTTGCTTATGATACTGTGATCTTGGTAGCGTACTCGGAATTGGGGCGTTACAATTCAGGAGTGATTTAAGGGCTGGAAATATACTTTCCATATTGAGGCACACTTACTAAGTTCCTTCACTGAATTTCCTACAAGCCCTAGAATTGTGCATGTGCATTGGTTTCATTTTTCTACAAGATTTTTGCATAAATTTCAACATATTTTATTGGTGCATTTGGTTGTTTTTCTAAGTTCTTAAATCACCAAAGTTGTGCTTTAGAGTCCTCTTTCAAATTACACAATCTTTGTGGAATACGCCCCTTATTTGCCGATGCCTACTACAACACCGTCATGCACTTGCGGTACATTAAAATTATCAATCACCTTCGGGTAGCTAATGGGAACTAACCAACAATGGTGGTATTGTTTGAGTGGTTGTCCCTTGAAACATGTGTTCAAATGGGGCACTCCATGACTAGGAATAACTTATTTCCTTTTCTCCCACACTTCCTTCTTCAAAAGGTTGTCCTCTAACATCATTTGCACTAGAGACCATAAGGGTAGGGCATCTAGAGGAGTAATTGTACAATATGGCTACATGGAGAAACTAGTGGCAAACCTTTTGCTACATGAAGCTTCAGGTGTCTGGCTCTTCTGCCTTTGAAGTTGGCGTATTGAATAGGAACTCATGTTGGTGTATGGCACTACTTGCTTGAGTTGTAGATGTTGCGGCAATTGACATGCTTGACGTGGCTTTGGCCATGCTTGACATAGTTGACGTGTTGAAAGAGTCAGCATATGAATGATGTGCTTCTGATAGCATTGACTGGCTTCCTTTGTGACTCTATTTTTTAAGCTATTTCAAGTTCTAGGAACAAAATAGAAATTACAAACTCCTTTATGACTCTAACAATTAAACTATTAAAAAAGAAATTATAGACTTGACGAAATTAAATACAAAAGAAATGTGAATACAACTCTTTCAAGCAAAGTAGTTAACCATCTAAAGTTGCTACCTTGATGTCCCTGTAACCTGCATTCCCAATCACAAACAAACAACATGCAAAAAAGTCACCAAACGTACGTATTGGTGATATAGGAGCCCTCTTGTAACACCAAGTTGGTTTCTATAGAAACTCACCTCTGACGATGACGATAGAACTCGTAGTTGGTGAAATAGGCAATGAAACTCGATGCCGATGGAATAGGCAATGAGAGTCCCTATCCTTCTGACAATCAAAATTTGTCCCCGATACATCGCCAAACAAGTCTGATTACACAAGTAGGTTTCCAAATAGAACATGAATTTTATCTGGTTCAAATAATTGATTAATTAATTGATTTAACCTGCGTTCTCTCAACTGTTAGGTTCCTAGGCCTAGGGTAAGGCTGACTTCGTGAGATCTACGGTCACACAGTAGGATTTTAGCACTCTTTTGGAACCACTCTTTGACTTTTGCTAGGGTTCACTGAGAGGGCCTAGGATGCAGGTTTGACTCTCTATAGAAGGTTCCACAACTAGGATTCTATCCTAGTAAACTACAAAGCCTTTAATAAACAAACAATACTAGAGTATCAATGTAACACCTGTAAATTCATTTTGTAATTGTTTACATTTTAATGAATTTATTCTTGGACGGGTGTTACTATTCCAAGGCTATTTGGGTGTTTTTGTGATTTCGGGCTTGGGCCTCGTAGACCAGCTTCTATTTGTGTGTTCTTGTGCTTGTCCCCACGTGGTTGGCACTATGCTTGTGGGGCCCGTGTTTGTTGGCCGGTTGTTGTGACTGGTGGCTGGCTCGTGCTGGAGCCTGGTGGTTGTGCTGTGCGTGGTGTGGCTAGGGACGAGCGGGTGCATGCGTGCATGGGTGGTAGTTAAGCATGCACGTAACTAATCTTTCCTGCACGTATAAAGGTTGTAGTTGGTAGCTTTCCCTGCACCTCACCCTCCCCCAATTCCACGCCTTTCTCCCACTCCTTCTTCCTTCTCCTCCTCCTCTCTCGGGCGCACTCCTCTCCACCTCTCCCCACTCCCGCCCCACTTTCCTTTTCCCCTCTTTCCCAACCCCCTCACCATTCCCACCTCCCCTTCCTCCTTCTTCCTCTTCTCTTTCGTGCGCTAATAAGAGAGAGAGAGCGAGAGGCAAAGGCGGTTGTGTGGCTCGACGTTGTTGTGGTTGGAGCTTCGGATGTCGAGGAGGCTCTTAAGGTGGTTGTGCACTCCGATGGTGGTCAGTGGTTTGCTGGAGAGCTCATTTCAAGTATGCGCCTCACCCTGTGTTGTAGAAAGCATGAAACTAGTAGAAAATGATAGGAATGCATGGAATCTAGGTAAATTAACATTCCTAGAATTTATTGTGAATTTATGATGATTTATGGTGCCATTTATGGCATCGTGTGGATTTGGGTCGTTTTTGACCCCTGTGGCTTCTCGAATTTATTTCTCCTTGCATGATGAATGGATTTCAGTTTTGTTTGTTTGGATTTTTAGTAGACTCAAGGGTCTACCATATATGTTTTACTTAGATATTGTGGTGCTTGTTTTGGGGGTTTGCCCCTTGGTACCATTTTGGGTGATCTTGTAAGCAAGTGCCCAAGGCTATTTTCTCGTTTTGCAGAAAACAGCATACCAAATCATTTTGGTATGTCGTTTTTCTATCAGATTAGGTCCTCTAGTCAAAATTTGGTTAGCCAAATCTCCTCGGTCTACTATTTTTGGCTATGAGTGTTGACCATTGTGTCCTAGTTTGGTCGACCGGATTTATTCGGTCTACCGAACCAGGAACTTTTAGTTAACCAGTCTGATTTTTGGTCTGTTGTTTTAGGTGTCTACACCTATTTCGGTCTACCGATTCTGGTTGGTCTTCCAATCCTGGAGATTTTGGTATATCGAGCCCCTTTCAGTATGCCGAATCAGGGCCCAACTTTTTTATAAAATGTGATTTTCATGGGTTTTCTAAATTGGTTTGTTTTGCCCATTTGAGATGGGATCGTGGGCCATCAGTGGTGGTCTTGTGAGACACATGATGTCCCATTTTGTCGAGATTTTGAATGGTTTTCCAAAGATATAAAATGGTTTTCAAAGAGATGAGTTGGCCCGTTTTGGAAAATGATTTTCCTGGTTTTCCGTGTGCAGGCTGAGACACCGTGGGACCATGTTGTCTGGACTAGGCAATGTGACGACATTCTTGGGTGGTTGAGCGCATCTCCTTGGTTGAGGTCGGGGTTCGAGATACCTAAGGCTGAGGGTCGTCGGGTCTTGGTGGTATGAGACTCCCTAATTGTCGTCTCAAGGCTAGGGTTGTGGTTCGTGGGTTGAGGGTCTTGTGGCATGACGGGGACGTATGATACTCCTATTTTCGCTGTGAGCACTAAGGCTCGGGTGTTGTCGGGTGTGGAGGTATGACACTCCCTCTTGAGCACTATGTGGAGGATGTCATAAGGAGGCATACCCTGTGATGGCCAGTGCTGGTGGGACACATACCCTGTAGTTGGTAGCATCCTAAGAGACAGGACTGCCTTCCCAGGGGGGTTGGCTTTGTGAGGATTCTCCAAGTGGGAGGATCACAAGACGGTGGTTGGCTCATACATAGGGTGGCACAATGTGGCAGTGCATTGCAAGTTGGTGACTGCTTGTGGCTAGAGTTTGTTGCCTGACATTGGGCTTCTCGACTCACTGTATGTGGTTTTGGCCATTGAGGGCCTTGTTTGTAGTTTTGGGCTAGTAGAGCCCTGTTTGCAGTTTTGGCCTGTGTGGGTTTTTGTTGTGCTTTTCGGCTTGTTGGGCTTGGTTGGTCAGTTTTTGTGATTTTGGAGAAAATGATTTGCGAAATGATTTTACGGAAAACTAATATAGATTTGTTATCCACAATTTTTGTGGGGTGCATGCTAGTTGACTTTCGTCACTCACACTTGTTCTTTGTTGTTTTTGAGTTGTAGGTGCAGGCATGTAGTTGGGTTTTAGCATAGTGCACATTGTTTAGAGTCTCGTAGTCGGATATACAAGTTCCTAGTAATTGATAACTCTGTCTAGCTTTTAATTTCTTGTAATTAAATTTGCTTAAAATTATTATGGGAATTGGGTGCGTTACAGATTTGGAATTAGAGCACCAGGTTCACTAGGTTCCACTAGCCTAGGGTGTCCAGTCTAAAGACTCCATAGGTTTGCATGCATGGTAGAGTCTGCACCTGGTTCGCTTCATGGTTTTCTGGTTGTTGTTTTGTCTGTGATGTGGTGTTTTGCCTCTCTCCTTGCAGGATGCCTCCTCGTGGTTGTAAGGGCAAGGCCCTTATCGAGGAATCCAAGTCTCGAGAGGATATGGCGGAATGGAAGGCGGTTAGTGTTGAATTGTGGAGTTTGGCACACAAGAATCTCCCATGCCTTCAGCATGAGTAGTGCTAGTGAGTTGTGAGGTGACTTGTGGCTGAACTAATTCACGAAGCTTCATTTGCCATTGTTCAAGGGCATGGTTGGTGCTGAGGAGAGTGAGGCCTGGTTGGAGAAGGTGGTGAAGATGTTGAAGAGTATGGCGTGTGTAGACACCCCAATTTTCTGATTTTGCAGGAGGGAGATGTGCTGGCTGAGCTCTAACCATGGCCATTTAAATCATGGAGACCCAATTGGGCTCATGAAGGCCAACTTAGGACCATTAAACCCTAGTTGAGCCCATTTTGGCTCACAAGACTTTCTTAGGCCTATTTGACTTCATGGAAGCCCGTTTAGCCCATTTAGCCCATTCGGACTCATTCAACTCTAATTAGGTCCATGTGGGCCCACAAGGCCCACATAGGTCCACTAAACCCAATTTGAGCCCATTTTGGCCCATCAAACATATTTAGGCCCGTTTAACTATTTTTAAGCTCATTCAACTTGTTTGGGTCCAATTGGACTCATGTGGGCCCACAAGGCCCACATAGGTCCATGGAGGCCCATGAAGCCCACTTAGGCTCATTGAGCCCAAATGAGCCCACATTGGCTCATCCCACTCTCCTTCCAACCCCACACCTCATTTCTCTATTCATTTAATAATTTCTACCAAGAAAAGATGCAAATTATTTCTCTACTGGTTTTCCATCAAAACACCACTAAACCCATTGTTTTTTCACTTGATCAACCCAAACCCAATCCAATTCACCTCTTCACTGAGCCCAGCACCATGCCATCAATCCAGCCAGCACAAATCAAAGCTCCCTCAGCCGTCGGATAGCTCACCGGAGAAGCCATGATCGTCGTCCATCTCTGTCGGCGAGCAAGGGAGCAGACCGGAGTGCATGGGGGACAGTCATTCGTTGTCTGTTGAGTTGACATAACGACGGTCGGAGGTGGTTATGGCAACTGGTTGTGTGTCGCGCGCCCTTCCAAAATTTTCTGTTGGGTCTTCGATCACCAATATAAGGAGAAGGAGAGCTCGCGGCAGAAAAAAGAAAATAGACCCCAAGACCACTCGAGAGAGAAAACTGAGAGCGAGAGAGAGAGAACCAGAGTGCTAGAGCAAGGAGAGCACAGCAGAGGAGCAGAGAGCCAGTGTCGCTCCTAGAGCTTCGGCGAGGTGTCTCCAATCAGGTACATGCTTCTGACCTTCCTAAATTGTCTGAATATAGATTTCTAGGCCTTTTCCTCTCTTCCTGGAGCGTTTCCAAGGGATCCAAAGTGATCCCCTGGTTAACGGAGCTCCGCCGTGCCCTGTCGTCGCCACACTTCGGCGACAGAGGTGGGTGGGGGCAATCCAGGAAGTTTCCTGGACCCTCGAGTCTTCCCTACTCCTCCTCTAGTCGTCCCCGAGCTCTCCAGCCCCTTGGATCGCCGTTCAGGAAGCCCGCAAGCTGCTTGCCGGAACATGGCCTGGAACCCGCCGTCGCCGGAGAAGATGATGGGGACCAGACGCTGTCCGCGCGCCTCAGCCCTCCCCGCTCCACTCCAAGCCTCCAAAATCGTTCCACATCCTCTCGCGAGTGCTCCACAGCCATCAGCCAGCTGCATCGAGCCTCGGGGATCCTCCTCAGCCAAGCTCACCGGAGTCTGCAACGCCGATAGCGAGGTTGATTAGGGAAGTCAACCGTGCCTCCCTCCTCGCGCCCAAGGCCTCAGGAGTCCTCCGCCACTCCTCCCCAACCTTCCAGAGGGCAAGGATCACCGCGTCGTAGCTCCAGTCGCCACGTCGCTGTCGCTGGAGTTCTTCAACGGCAAGAGGGGTGGGTGACCCATTCCAGCCGTTGTTCCTTCGATCCACTCCGTTGGATCTCTCTTGATGCCTCTCGTCTTGCATCCCTTGAAGTCTGATCTAAGATCGGACCACGGGGAGGCCTTGTTTGCCATTCTCCAGCGGTTGTCGGCGGCGAGCTCCGTCGTTTCTTTTTCATTTTAAAAAATATTTAAAAAAATTTATTTTAAATAAAATCTGGAGTTCATGTTTTTCTTGCAAATAGGTCTTTCTAGAATTACTCTTTGGTCCTTTTATTACATCTAGGTCCTTCCATCATTTTTTTAAAATGTTTCGAATAAAGTTTTAACTAAAAATATTACATGTTTTACCCTAAACATTTAAAGTAATGTTTTCTAAGTTTAAAACTTTAATAAAAGCCCCTAGAGACTTTGAAACATATTTTCTTTCAGACAAATTGCATGAAGGACCCTGAGCTTTCTCAAAATTATTCTGGTAGTTCATTTTTATAGTAAATTTGCATATAAGCCCTTGTACTTTCATACAAGTTTCAGATTGCTCAATTTTGCTAGTTTATTTGCATTTAAGCCTTTGCATATTTCAAAAACTCTCTAGATAGTTGTTTTCCATGGTAATTGCATGTTTTCCATGGTTTTGCTGGGACAATCGCATTTAGGCCCCTGTATTTTACGGAAAACTTCCAGAAGGCTTATTTTGCTATGAAAATTGCATAAAACTCCCTGATTTTGTTCTAAAACATTCCTGTGACCGCGTCCGTCTGACCGTGCCTGACCCGGAGGGAGGAGGAAGGGGTGGAGAGGAGGAGACCACAGCCATGCCGATGACGGCGAAGGCAGAAGGATAAAAGAAAAGAAAATGGAGTCGCCACCTAGTCTTTTAAGGGAAAGACGAGGAAAACCACAAACGGATGAATGCATGGGATGCAGACGGGAAGGCCGGATGTCTGCTAACCAGAGGATGGGTAAGGATTCCTATTACGCACGAGGAAGGTGTTAGGCACCCTCGTACACCCGAGAAACTCGGTCTTTCTAGTCCTAGTGCTTGCTAAAGGTTTGATGAATGTTTGCTAAACTGGGATCATGCACTAATCATGCTAATGTGTATGGGTGTGACAAGACTAAATGAATGTGCAAGACGATGCGTGAAAACTGCGAAGAAATCCACATGGAATCATGATAAAGTCGTGAAAATCAAAAGGGGAAAATAATAACCTGTGATGGGGTTAAATGTCGGCTTTGACAAGCCTTTTGCTGTACGCCCTCGGGCGATGAGGAAAATCGTGAAAATCGAAAAAAAGGGGAAAAATAATCCGTGATGGATCAAATGTCGGCTTTGTAAGCCTTTTGCTGTACACCCTCGGGCGATGGAAAACCAAAACAAGTGAAAATCGCGGAAAATCGAGGAAAACCTGGAAAACAGGGTAAAGACTAAGCTCGGGACATAGCTAGAAAGCGTGCACCAAGCCAGGAAGAAAAGACGGAGAAAATTGTGCAAAAAGATGTGAAAAATATGCGAAATGCAAGTGTGAGTGCAAAT
>JAMKQA010003232.1:0-19534 GCA_024699735.1 Posidonia australis
GTTTTTCCAATCCACGGTTCGTTCCGAGGAACGAATCCAGGTGTCTTTTGATATTATGTTTTTCCAAACCACGGTTCGTTCCGATGGAACGAATCCAGGTGTCTTTTGATATTCTGTTTTTCCTATCCACGGTTCATTCGAAGGAACGAATCATGGTGTCTTTTGATAATCTGTTTTTCCTATCAACTGTTCGTTTCGAGGAACGAATCCTAGTGTATTTTGATATTCTGATTTTTCCTATCCATGGTTCTTTCCGATGGAACGAATCCTGGTGCCTTTTGTTATTCTGTTTTTCCAATCCACGGTTCGTTCCGAGGAACGAATCCTGGTGTCATTCGATATTCAGATTTTACTGTCCACGGTTCATTCCGAGGAACCAATCCAGATGCCTTTTGATATTCGGATTTTCCCTATCCACGGTTCGTTCCGAGGAACGAATCCTGGTGTCCTGCGATATTCTGTTTTTCCTATCCACGGTTCGTTCCTAGGAATGAATCCTGGTGTCTTTTGATATTATGATTTTTCCTATCCACGGATCATTCTGATGGAACGAATCCTGGTGTCTTTTGATGTTCTGTTTTTCCTATCCACGGTTCGTTCCGATTGAACGAATCCTGGTGTCTTTTGATATTCACTTTTTCCTATCCACTGTTCATTAGGAGGAACGAATCCTGGTGTCTTCTGATATTCTGTTTTTCCTATCCTTGGTTCTCTCCGAGGAACGAATCCTGGTGACTTTCGAGATTCTCAATTTGCTACCCATGGTTCGTTACGAGGAACGAATCCATGTGTATCTTGATATTCTGGTTTTCCTATCCACGGTTCGTTACGAGGAACGAATCCTGGTTTCTTTTGAGATACTTTTTTTCCTATCCACGGTTCGTTCCAATAGAACGAATCCTGGTGTCTTTTGATATTCTGTTTTTCCTTTCCACGGTTCGTTACGATGGAACAAATCCTGGTGTCTTTTGATATTCAATTTTTCCAATCCACGGTTCGTTCCGATGGAACGAATCCTGGTGTCCTTTGATATTCTGTTTTTCCTATCCACGATCCGTTCCTAGAAAGGAATCCATGTGTCTTTTGATATTCTGATTTTCCAATCTACGGTTCGTTCCGAGGAACGAATCCAGGTGTCTTTTGATATTCAGATTTTCCTATCCACGGTTTGTTCCGAGGAGCGAATACTGGCGTCTTTTGATATCCTGATTTACCTATCCACGGTTCGTTCTGAGGAACGAATCCAGGTCACTTTTGAGATTCCGATTTTCCTATCCACGGTTCGTTCGAGGAACGAATCCTGGTGTTTCTGATATTCAGTTTTTCCTATCCACGTTTCGTTCTGATGGAACGAATCCTAGTGTCTTTTGATATTCTCTTTTTCCTATCCACTGTTCATTCGGAGGAACGAATCCTGGTGTCTTTTGATAATCTGTTTTTCCTATCCACGCATCGTTTCTTGGAACGAATCCTGGTGTATTTTGATATTCTGATTTTTCCTATCCATGGTTCGTTCCAATGGAACAAATCCTGGTTCCTTTTGATATTCTGTTTTTCCAATCCACGGTTCGTTCCGAGGAATGAATCCTGGTGTCTTTTGATATTCTGTTTTTCCAAACCACGGTTCGTTCCGATGGAACGAATCCAGGTGTCTTTTGATTCTCGGTTTTTCCTATCCACGCTTCATTCGAAGGAATGAATCATGGTGTCTTTTGATATTCTGATTTTTCCAATCCACAGTTCGATCGTGGAACGATTCCAGGTGTCTTTTGATATTCTGTTTTTCCTATCAACGGTTCGTTTCGAGGAACGAATCCTAGTGTATTTTGATATTCTGATTTTTCCTATCCATGGTTCGTTCCGATGGAACGAATCCTGATGCCTTTTGATATTCTGCTTTTCCAATCCACGGTTCGTTCCGAGGTATGAATCCTGGTGTCATTTGATATTTAGATTTTCCTTTCCACGGTTCGTTCCGAGGATCGAATCCGGATGCCTTTTGATATTCAGATTTTCCCTATCCACAGTTCGTTCCGAGGAACGAATCCTGGTGTCTTTCGATATTCTGTTTTTCGAATCCCCGGTTCATTCCGAGGAACGAATCCAGGTGTCTTTTGATATTCTGATTTTCGTATCCACGCTTCGTTCCGAAGAAGGAATCCTTATGTCTTTTAATATTCTGTTTTTCCTATCTACGGTTCGTTCCGATAGAACGAATCCTGGTGTCTTTTGATATTCTGTTTTTCCTATCCACGGTTCGTTATGATGGAACGAATCCTGGTGTCTTTTGATATTCAATTTTTCCAATCCACGGTTCGTTCCGATGGAACGAATCCTGGTGTCATTTGATTTTCGGTTTTTCCTATCCACGGTTCATTCGGAGGAACGAATCGTGGTGTCTTTTGATAATCTGTTTTTCCTATCAACGGTTCGTTTCGAGGAACGAATCCTAGTGTATTTTGATATTCTGATTTTTCCTATCCATGGTTCGTTCCGATGGAACGAATCTTGATGCCTTTTGATATTCTGTTTTTCCAATCCACGGTTCGTTCCGAGGAACGAATCCTGGTGTCATTTGATATTCAGATTTTCCTATCCACGGTTTGTTCCGAGGATCGAATCCGGATGCCTTTTGATATTCTGATTTTCCCTATCCACAGTTCGTTCCGAGGAACGAATCCTGGTGCCTTTCGATATTCTGTTTTTCCAATCCATGGTTCATTCCGAGGAACGACTCCAGGTGTCTTTTGATATTTTGATTTTCCTATCCACGGTTCGTTCTGAAGAAGGAATCCTTGTGTCTTTTGATATTCTGTTTTTCCTATCTACGGTTCGTACCGATAGAACGAATCCTGGTGTCTTTTGATATTCAATTTTTCCAATCCACGGTTCGTTCCGATGGAACGAATCCTGGTGTCTTTTGATATTCTGTTTTTCGTATCCACGGTTCGTTCCAAGAATGGAATCCTTGTGTCTTTTGATATTCTAATTTTCCTATCTACGGTTCGTTCCGAGGAACGAATCCTAGTGTCTTTTGATATTCAGATATTCCAATCCACGGTTTGTTTCGAGGAGCGAATCCTAGCGTCTTTTGATATCCTGATTTTCCAATCCACGGTTGTTCCGAGCAGTGAATCCTGGCGTCTTTTGATATCCTGATTTTCCTATCCACGTTTCGTTCCGAGGAAAGAATCCAGGTCACTTTTGAGATTCCGATTTTCCTATCCAAGGTTCGTTCGAGGAACAAATCCGGGTGTCTTTTGATAATCTGTTTTTCCTATCCACATTTCGTTTCGAGGAACGAATCCAAGTGTATTTTGATATTCAGATTTTTCCTATCCATGGTTCGTTCTGATGGAAGAAATCCTGGTGCCTTTTGATATTCAATTTTTCCAATCGACGGTCGTTCCGAGGAACGAATCCTGGTGTCTTTTGATATTCAGAATTTTGCTATCCACAGTTCGATCATGGAACGATTACAGGTGTCTTTTGATAATCTGTTTTTCCTATCCACGGTTCGTTTCGACGAATGAATCCTGGTGTCTTTTGATATTCAGAGTTTTCCAATCCATGGTTCGTTCCGATGGAAGAAATCCTGGTGTCTTTTGATATTCTGTTTTTCCATTCCACCGTTCATTCGGAGGAACGAATCCTGGTGTCTTTTGATATTCTGTTTTTCCTATCCATGGTTCGTTCCGTGGAACGAATCCTGGTGTCTTTGGAGATTTTGATGTTCCTATCCATGGTTCGTTACGTGGAACGAATCCTGGTGTCTTTTGAGATACTATTTTTCCAATCCACTGTTCGTTCCGAAAGAATGAATCCTGGAGTCTTTTGATATTCTGTTTTTCCTATCCACGGTTCGTTACGATGGAACGAATCCTGGTGTATTTTGATATTCTGATATTCCTATCCACGGTTCGTTGCGAGGAACGAATCCTGGTGTCTTTTGAGATACAATTTTTCCAATCCACGGTTCGTTCCGATGGAACGAATCCTGGTGTCTTTTGATATTCTGTTTTTCCAATCCACGATTCATTCCGAGGAAGGAATCCATGTGTCTTCTGATATTCTGATTTTCCGATCTACGGTTCGTTCCGAGGAACGAATCCAGGTGTCTTTTGATATTCAGATTTTCCTATCCACGATTAGTTCCGAGGAGCGAATCCTGGTGTCTTTTGATATTCTGATTTTCCTATCCACGGTTCGTTCCGAAGAAGGAATCCTTATGTCTTTTCATATTCTGTTTTTCCTATCTACGGTTCGTTCCGATAGAACGAATCCTGGTGTCTTTTGATATTCTGTTTTTCCTATCCACGGTTCGTTACGATGGAACGAATCCTGGTGTCTTTTGATATTCAATTTTCCCAATCCACGGTTCGTTCCGATGGAACGAATCCAGGTGTCTTTTGATTTTCGGTTTTTCCTATCCACGGTTAATTCGGAGGAACGAATCATGGTGTCTTTTGATAATCAGTTTTTCCTATCAACGGTTCGTTTCGAGGAACGAATCCTAGTGTATTTTGATATTCTGATTTTTCCAGTCCATGGTTCTTTCCGATGGAACGAATCCTGAGGCCTTTTGATATTCTGATTTTCCAATCCACGGTTCGTTTCAAGGAACGAATCATGGTGTCATTTGATATTCAGATTATCCTATCCACAGTTCGTTCCGAGGATCGAATCTGGATGCCTTTTGATAATCTAATTTTCCCTATCCATAGTTCGTTCCGAGGAATGAATCCTGGTGTCTTTCGATATTCTGTTTTTCCAATCCACGGTTCATTCCGAGGAACGAATCCACGTGTCTTTTGATATTCCGATTTTCCAATCCACGGTTCGTTCCGAAGAAGGAATCCTTGTGTCTTTTGATATTCTGTTTTTCCTATCTACGGTTCGTTCCGATAGAACGAATCCTGGTGTCTTTTGATATTCTGTTTTTCCTATCCACGGTTCGTTATGACGGAACGAATCCTGGTGTCTTTTGATATTAAATTTTTCCAATCCACGGTTCATTCTGATGGAACGAATCCTGGTGTCTTATGATATTCTGTTTTTCCTATCCACGGTTCGTTCCAATGAAGGAATCCTTGTGTCTTTTGATATTCTGATTTTCCTATCTACGGTTCGTTTCGAGGAACGAATCCGGGTGTCCTTTGATATTCAGATTTTCCTATCCACGGTTTGTTCCGTGGAGGGAATCCTGGTGTCGTTTGATATCCTGATTTTCCTATCCACGGTTCGTTCTGAGGAACGAATCCAGGTCACTTTTGAGATTCCGATTTTCCTATCCACGGGTTGTTCGAGGAACAAATCCGGGTGTCTTTTGATAATCTGTTTTTCCTATCAACAGTTCGTTTCGAGGAACGAATCCTAGTGTATTTTGATATTCAGATTTTTCCTACCCATGGTTCGTTCCGATGGAACAAATCCTGGTGCCATTTGATATTCAGTTTTTCCAATCCACGGTCGTTCCGAGGAACGAATCCTGGTGTATTTTGATATTCAGGATTTTCCTATCCATAGTTCGATCGTGGAATGATTACAGGTGTCTTTTGATAATCTGTTTTTCCTATCCACGGTTCGTTTCGACGAATGAATCCTGGTGTCTTTTGATATTCTGATTTTTCCTAACCATGGTTCGTTCTGAGGGAAGAAATGCTGGTGTCTTTTGATATTCTATTTTTCCACTCCACTGTTCATTCGGAGGAACGAATCCTGGTGTCTTTTGATATTCTATTTTTCCTATCCATGGTTCGTTCCGAGGAACGAATCCAGGTGTTTTTTGAGATTCTGATGTTCCTATCCAAGGTTCGTTACGAGGAACGAATCCTGGTGTCTTTTGAGATACTATTTTTCCTATCCAATGTTCGTTCCGTTAGAACGAATCATGGTGTCGTTTGATATTCTGTTTTTCCTATCCATGGTTCGTTACGATGGAACGAATCCTGGTGTATTTTGATATTCTGATTTTCCTATCCACGGTTCGTTACGAGGAACGAATGCTGGTGTCTTTTGATATTCAGATTTTCCTATCCACAGTTTGTTCCGAGGAGCGAATCCTGGCGTCTTTTGATATTCTGATTTTCCTATCCACAGTTCGTTCCGAAGAAGGAATCCTTGTGTCTTTTGATATTCTGTTTTTCCTATTACGGTTCGTTCCGATAGAACGAATCCTGGTGTCTTTTGATATTCTGTTTTTCCTATCCACGGTTCGTTACGATGGAACGAATCTTGGTGTCTTTTGATATTCAATTATTCCAATCCACGGTTCGTTCCGAAGGAATGAATCCAGGTGTCTTTTGATTTTCGGTTTTTCCTATCCACGGTTCATTTGGAGGAACGAATCGTGGTCCCTTTTGATAATCTGTTTTTCCTATCAACGATTCGTTTCGAGGAATGAATCCTAGTGTATTTTGATATTCTGATTTTTCCTGTCCATGGTTCGTTCCGATGGAACGAATCCTGATGCCTTTTGATATTCTGTTTTTCCAATCCACGGTTCGTTCCAAGGAACGAATCCTGGTGTCATTTGATATTCAGATTTTCCTATCCACGGTTCGTTCCGAGGATCGAATCCGGATTCCTTTTGATATTCTGATTTTCCCTATCCATAGTTCGTTCCGAGGAACGAATCCTGGTGTCTTTCGATATTCTGTTTTTCCAATCCACGGTTCATTCCGAGGAACGAATCCAGGTGTCTTTTGATATTCTGATTTTCCTATCTACGGTTCATTCCGAGGAACGAATCCTGGTGTCTTTTGTTATTCAGATTTTCCTATCCACGTTTCCGAAGAGCGAATCCTGGCGTCTTTTGATATTCTGATTTTCCTATCCACGGTTCGTTCCGAGGAACGAATCCAGTTCACTTTTGAGATTCCGATTTTCCTATCCACGGTTCGTTCGAGGAACAAATCCAGGTGTCTTTTGATAATCTATTTTTCCTATCCACAGTTCGTTTCGAGGAACGAATCCAAGTGTATTTTGATATTCAGATTTTTCCTATCCATGGTTCGTTCCGATGGAACAAATCCTGGTGCCTTTTGATATTCTGTTTTTCCAATCCACGGTCGTTCCAAGGAACGAATCCTGGTGTCTTTTGATATTCAGAATTTTCCTATCCACTGTTCGATCCTAGAACGATTACAGGTGTCTTTTGATAATCTGTTTTTCCTATCCACGGTTCGTTTCGACGAATGAATCCTGGTGTCTTTTGATATTCTGATTTTTCCTATCCATGGTTCGTTCCGATGGAAGAAATCCTAATGTCTTTTGATATTCTGTTTTTCCATTCCACTGTTCATTTAGAGGAACAACTCCTGGTGTCTTTTGATATTCTGTTTTTCCTATCCATGGTTCGTTCCGAGGAACGAATACTGGTGTCTTTTGAGATTCTGATGTTCCTATCCATGGTTCGTTACGAGGAACGAATCCTGGTGTCTTTTGAGATACTATTTATCCTTTCCACTGTTCGTTCCGATAGAACGAATCCTGGTGTCTTTTGATATTCTGTTTTTCCTATCCACGGTTCGTTACGATGGAACGAATCCTGGTGTATTTTGATATTCTGATTTTCCTATCCACGGTTCGTTGCGAGGAACGAATACTGGTGTCTTTTGAGATACAATTTTTCCAATCCACGGTTCGTTCCGATGGAACGAATCCTGGTGTCTTTTGATATTCTGTTTTTCCTATCCAGGATTCGTTCCGAGGAAGGAATCCATGTTTCTTCTGATATTCTGATTTTCCAATCTATGGTTCGCTCCGAGGAACGAATCCAGGTGTCTTTTGATATTCAGATTTTCCTATCCACGGTTTGTTCCGTGGAGCGAATCCTGGCGTCTTTTGATATCCGGATTTTCCAATCCACGGTTCGTTCCGAGTAACGAATCCAGGTCACCTTTGAGATTTTGATTTTCCTATCCACGGTTCGTTCGAAGAACGAATCATGGTGTCTTTTGATATTCTGATTTTTCCTATCCACGGTTCGTTCCGAGGAACGAATCTTGGTGTCATTCGATATTCTATTTTTCCAATCCACGGTTCGTTCCGAGGAATGAATCCTGTTGTCTTTTGATTTTCTGATTTTTCTATCCACGGTTCATTCTGATGGAACAAATCCTGGTGTCTTTTGATATTCCGTTTTTCCTATCCACGGTTCGTTCCGATGGAACGAATCCTGGTGTCTTTTGATATTCTCTTTTTCCTATCCACTGTTCATTCGGAGGAACGAATCCTGGTGTCTTTTGAAATTTTGTTTTTCCTATCCATGGTTCGTTCAGAGGTACGAATCTTGGTGTATTTTGAGATTCTGATTTTCCTATCCGTGGTTCGTAACGAGAAACGAATCTTGGTGTATTTTGATATTCTGATTTTCCTATCGACGGTTCGTTATGAGGAACGAATCCTGGTGTCTTTTGAGATACTATTTTTCCTATCCACGGTTCCTTCCGATAGAACGAAATCTGGTGTCTTCTAATATTCTGTTTTTCCTATCCACAGTTCGTTACGATGGAACGAATCCTGGTGTATTTTGATATTCTGATATTCCTATCCACGGTTCGTTGCGAGGAACGAATCCTGGTGTCTTTTGAGATACAATTTTTCCAATCCACGGTTCGTTCCGATGGAACGAATCCTGGTGTCTTTTGATATTCTGTTTTTCCTATCCACGATTCGTTCCCAAGAAGGAATCCATGTGTCTTCTGATATTCTGATTTTCCAATAAACGGTTCGTTCCGAGGAACGAATCCTGTGGTCTTTTGATATTCAGATTTTCCTATCCACGGTTTGTTCCAAGGAGCGAATCCTGGCGTCTTTTGATATCCTTATTTTCCTATCCACGGTTCGTTCCGAGGAACGAATCCAGGTCACTTTTGAGATTCCGATTTTCCTATCCACGGTTCGTTCGAGGAACGAATCCTGGTGTCTTTTGATATTCTGATTTTTCCTATCCACGGTTCGTTCCGATGAACGAATCCTGGTGTCATTCAATATTCTATTTTTCCTGTCCACGGTTCGTTCCGAGAAATGAATCCGGGTGTCTTTTGATATTCTGATTTTTCCAATCCACGGTTCGTTCTGAGGGAACGAATCCTGGTGTCTTTTGATATTCAGTTTTTCCTATCCAAGGTTCGTTCCGATGGAACGAATCCTGGTGTCTTTTGATATTCTCTTTTTCCTATCCACTGTTCATTCGGAGGAACGAATCCTGTTGTCTTTTGATATTCTGTTTTTCCAATCCATGGTTTGTTCCGAGTAACGAATCCTGGTGTCTTTTGAGATTCGGATTTTCCTATCCATGGTTCCTTACGAGGAACGAATCCTTGTGTATTTTGAAATTCTGATTTTCCTATCCACGGTTCGTTGCGTGGAATGAATCCTGTTGTCTTTTGAGAAACTATTTTTCCTATCCACGGTTCTTCTTGATAGAACGAATCCTGGTGTCTTTTGATATTCTGTTTTTCCTATCCACGGTTCGTTACGATGGAACGAATCCTTGTGTATTTTGATATTTTGATTTTCCTATCCACAGTTCGTGGCGAGGAACGAATCCTGGTGTCGTTTGAGACACTATTTTTCCTTGCGTGGTTCGTTCCCATAAAACGAATCCTGGTGTCTTTTGATATTCTGTTTTTCCTATCCACGGTTCGTTACGATCGAACGAATCCTGGTGTCTTTTGATATTCAATTTTTCCAATCCACGGTTCGTTCCGATGGAACGAATCCTGGTGTCTTTTGATATTCTGTTTTTCTTATCCACGGTTCGTTCCGAGGAAGGAATCCTTGTGTCTTCTGATATTTTGATTTTCCTATCAACGGTTCGTTCCGAGGAACGAATCCTGGTGTCTTCTGATATTCTGATTTTTCCTATCCATGGTTCGTTCCGATGGAACGAATCCAAGTGTCTTTTGATATTCTGTTTTTCCTATCCACGGTTCGTTCCGAGGAAGGAATCCATGTGTCTTTTGATATTCAGATTTTCCTATCTACGGTTCGTTCCGAGGAACGAATCCTGGTGTCTTCTGATATTCTGATTTCTCCTATCCATGGTTCGTTTCGATTGAATGAATCCTGGAGTCTTTTGATATTCTGATTTTCCTATCCACGGTTAGTTTCGAGGAACGAATCCTGGTGCCTTTTTATATTCTTTTTTTCCTATCCATGGTTCGTTACTAGGAACGAATCTTGGTGTCATTTGATATTCTGTTTTTCCTATCCACGGTTCGTTCCGAGGAATGAATCCCAATGTCGTTTGATATTATGATTTTCCCTATCCACGGTTCGTTCCGATGGAACGAATCCTAGTGTCTTTTGATATTCTGTTTCTCCTATCCACAGCTTGTTCTGTGGAATGAATCCATGTGTCTTTTGATATTCTTATTTTTCCTATCCACGGTTCGTTCCGAGGAACGAATCCTGGTGTCTTTTGATATTCTACTTTTCTTATCCACGGTTCGTTCAGAGGAACGAATCCTTGTGTCTTTTGATATTCCGATTTTCCTATCCACGTTTATTCCGAGGAACGAATCCTGGTGTCTTATGATATTCTATTTTTCCCATCCACGGTTCGTCCCGAGGAACGAATCCTGGTGTCTTTTGATATTCAATTTTTCCTATCCATAGTTTGTTCCGAGGAACGAATCATGGTGACTTCTGATATTCTGTTTCTCCAATCCACGATTCGTTCCGAGGAATCAATCCTGGTGTCTTTGGATATTCTAATTTTTCCTATCCTCGGTTCGTTCCGATGGAATGAATCCTGGTATATTTTGATATTCCGTTTTTCCTATCCACGGTTCGTTCCGACGAAACGAATCCTGGTGTCTTTTGATATTCTGTTTTTCCTATCCTTGGTTCGTTCCTAGGAACGAATCCTGCTGTCTTTTGATATTCAGATTTTTCCTATCACGGTTCGTTCCGGTGGAACGAATCCTGGTGTCTTTGGATATTCAATTTTTCCAATCCACTGTTCTTTCCGAGCAACGAATCCTGGTGTCTTTTGATATTCCAATTTTCCTATCCACGGTTCGTTCCGAGGAACGAATCCTAGTGTCTTTTGATATTCTGCTTTTCCTATCCACAGTTCGTTCCAAGGAACGAATCCTGTTGTCTTTTGATATTCTATTTTTCCTATCCACGGTTCGTTCCGAGGAACAAATCTGGGTGTCTTTTGATATTCATATTTTTCCTATCCACAGTTCGTTCCGAGGAACGAAACCTGGTGTCTTTCGATATTCTTGTTTTTCCTATCCACGATTCGTACCGTGGAATGACTCCTGCTGCCCTTTGATATTCTGATTTTTCCAATCCACGGTTCGTTCTGATGGAACGAATCCAGGTGTCTTTTGAAATTCTGTTTTTCCTATCCACGGTTCGTTCTATTGGAACGAATCCTAGTGTCTTTTGATATTTTGCTTTTCCTATCCACTATTCTTTCGGAGGAACGAATCCTGGTGCCTTTTTATATTCTGTTTTTCCTATCCACGGTTCGTTCCGAGGAACGAATCCTGCTACCGATTGATATTCCAATTTTCCTATCCACGGTTCGTTCCGAGGAACGAATCCTAGTGTCTTTTGATATTCTGCTTTTCCTATCCACAGTTCTTTCCGAGGAACGAATCCTGTTGTCTTTTGATATTCCATTTTTCCTATCCACAGTTCGTTCCGAGGAACGAATCCTGTTGTCTTTTGATATTCTATTTTTCCTATCCACGGTTCGTTCCGAGGAACAAATCCGGGTGTCTTTTGATATTCATATTTTTCCTATCCACGGTTCGTTCCGAGGAACGAAACCTGGTGTCTTTCGATATTCTTGCTTTTCCTATCCTCGGTTCGTTCGAGGAACGAATCCTGGTGTCTTTTGATTTTCTGATTTTTCCTATCCATGGTTCGTTCCGAGGAACGAATCCTGGTGTCATTCGATATTCTATTTTTCCTGTCCACGGTTCGTTCCGAGGAATGAATCCGGGTGTCTTTTGATATTCTGATTTTTCCTATCCACGGTTCATTCTGAGGGAACGAATCCTGGTGTCTTTTTATATTCAGTTTTTCCTATCCAAGGTTCGTTCCGATGGAACGAATCCTGGTGTCTTTTGATATTCTCTTTTTCCTAACCACTGTTCATTCGGAGGAACGAATCCTGGTGTCTTTTGATATTCTGTTTTTCCAATCCATGGTTCGCTACGAGGAACGAATTCTGGTGTCTTTCGAGATTCGGATTTTCCTAAGCATGGTTCCTTACGAGGAACGAATCCTGGTGTATTTTGAAATTCTGATTTTCCTATCCACGGTTCGTTGCGTGGAACGAATCCTGGTGTCTTTTGAGATACTATTTTTCCTATCCACGGTTCTTCTTGATAGAACGAATCCTGGTGTCTTTTGATATTCAGTTTTTCTGATCCACGGTTCGTTACGATGGAACGAATCCTTGTGTATTTTGATATTTTGATTTTCCTATCCACGGTTCGTGGCGAGGAACGAATCCTGGTGTCGTTTGAGACACTATTTTTCCTTGCCATGGTTCGTTCCCATAGAACGAATCCTGGTGTCTTTTGATATTCTGTTTTTCCAATCCACGGTTCGTTCCGATGGAACGAATCCTGGTGTCTTTTGATATTCTGTTTTTCTTATCCACGGTTCGTTCCGAGGAAGGAATCATTGTGTCTTCTGATATTTTGATTTTCCTATCAACGGTTCGTTCCGAGGAACGAATCCTGGTGTCTTCTGATATTCTGATTTTTCCTATCCATGGTTCGTTCCGATGGAACGAATCCAGGTGTCCTTTGATATTCTGTTTTTCCTATCCACGGTTCGTTCCGAGGAAGGAATCCATGTGTCTTTTGATATTCAGATTTTCCTAACTACGGTTCGTTCCGAGGAACGAATCCTGGTGCCTTCTGATATTCTGATTTTTCCTATCCATGGTTCGTTCCGATGGAACGAATCCAGGTGTCTTTTGATATTCTGTTTTTCCTATCCACGGTTCGTTCCGAGGAAGGAATCCATGTGTCTTTTGATATTCAGATTTTCCTATCTACGGTTCGTTCCAAGGAACGAATCCTGGTGTCTTCTGATATTCTGATTTCTCCTATCAATGGTTCGTTCCGATTGAACGAATCCTGGTGACTTTTGATATTCTGATTTTCCTATCCACGGTTAGTTCCGAGGAACGAATCCTGGTGCCTTTTTATATTCTTTTTTTCCTATCCATGGTTCGTTACTAGGAACGAATCTTGGTGTCATTTGATATTCTGTTTTTCCTATCCACGGTTCGTTCCGAGGAATGAATCCCGATGTCCTTTGATATTTTGATTTTCCCTATCCACGGTTCGTTCCGATGGAACGAATCCTGGTGTCTTTTGATATTCTGTTTTTCCTATCCTCAGCTTGTTCTATGGAATGAATCCATGTGTCTTTTGATATTCTTATTTTTCCTATCCACGGTTCGTTCCGAGGAACGAATCCTGGTGTCTTTTGATATTCTACTTTTCCTATCCACGGTCGGTTCGTTCCGAGGAACGAATCCTGGTGTCTTTCAATATTCTGTTTTTCCGATCCACGGTTTGTACCAAGGAATGAGTCCTGGTGTCTTTTGATATTCTAATATTCCTATCCACGATTCGTTGCGAGGATCGAATCCTGTTGTCTTTTGATATTCTGATTTTTCCTATCCATAGTACGTTCGAGGAACGAATCCTGGTGTCTTTTGATACTCTGTTTTTCCTATCCACGGTTCGGTTCGACGAACGAATCTCGGTGTCTTTTGATATTTTGATTTTTCCTATCCATGGATCGTTCCGATGGAACGAATCCTGGTTTCTTTTGATATTCCATTTTTCCTATCCACGGTTCGTTTCGAGGAACGAATCCTGGTGTCTTTTGAAATTCTGATTTTCCTATCCACCGTTAGTTCCGAGGAACGAATCCTGGTGCATTTTTATATTCTGTTTTTCCTTTCCATGGTTCGTTATGTGGAACGAATCATGGAGTCTTTTGATATTCTGTTTTTCCTATCCACGGTTCGTTCCGAGTAACGAATCCTAATGTCCATTGATATTCTTATTTTCCCTATCCACGGTTTGTTCCGATGGAACGAATCCTGTTGTCATTTTATTTTCTGTTTTTCCTATCCACAGTTCGTTCCGAGGAACGAATCTTGGTGTCTTTTGATATTCTGATTTTTCCAATCCACGGTTCGTTCCGAGGAACGAATCCTGGTGTCTTTTGTTACTCTACTTTTCCTATCCACGGTTCGTTCCGAGCAACGAATCCTGGTGACTTTTGATATATTGATTTTCCAATCCACGGTTTGTTCCGAGGAACGAATCCTGGTGTCATTTGATATTCTATTTTTCCTATCCACGGTTCGTTCCGAGGAACGAATCCTGGTGTCTTCTGATATTCTGAATTTTCCTATCCACAGTTCGTTTCGAGGAACGAATCCAGGTGTCTTTCGATATTCAGTTTTTCGTATCCACGGTTCGTTCGGAGGAATGAATCCTGGTGTCTTTTTATATTCTGATTTTTCCTATCCACGGTTCGTTCCGATGGAACGAATCCTGGTGCCTTTCGATTTTCTGTTATTCCTATCCACGGTTAGTTCCGATGGAACGAATCCAGGTGTCTTTTGATATTCTGTTTTTCCTATCCATGGTTCGTTTAGAGGAACGAATCCTGGTGTCTTTTGATATTCGGATTTTTCCTATCACGGTTCGTTCCGATGGAACGAATCCTGGTGTCTTTCGATATTCAGATTTTCCTATCCACGGTTCGTTCCGAGGATCGAATCCTAGTGTCTTTTGATATTATGTTTTTCCAATCCACGGTTCGTTCCGAGGAACGAATCCGGGTGTCTTTTGATATTCTATTTTTTCTATCCACGGTTCGTTCCGAGGAACGAATCCGGGTGTCTTTTGATATTTAGATTTTTCCTATCCATGGTTCGTTCCGAGGAACGAATCCTAGTGTCTTCCCATATTCTGTTTTTCCGATCCACGGTTCGTACCGAGGAATGAATCCTGGTGTCTTTTGATATTCTATTTTTCCTATCCGTGGTTTGTTTCGAGGAACGAATCCTGGTGTCTTTTGATATTTTGATTTTTCCTTTCCGTGGTTCGTTCCGATGGAACGAATCCTAGTGTCTTACGATATTCTGTTTTTCCTATCCTCGGTTCCTACCGAGGAATGAATGCAGCAGTCATTTGAGATTCTGATTTTCCTATCCACGGTTCGTTACAAGGAACAAATTATGGTGTATTTTGATATTCTGATTTTCCTATCCACGGTTCGTTACGAGGAACAAATCCTGGTGTCTTTTGAGATACTGTTTTTCCAATCCACGGTTCGTACCGATGGAACGAATCCAGGTGTCTTTTGATATTCCATTTTTCCTATCCACGGTTCGTTACGATGGAACGAATCCTGGTGTCTTTTGATATTCAATTTTTCTAATCCACGGTTCGTTCCGATGGAACGAATCCTTGTGTCTTTTGAAATTCTGTTTTTCCTATCCACGGTTCGTTCCGAAGAAGGAATCCTTGTGTCTTTTGATATTCTGATTTTCCTATCTATGGTTCGTTCCGAGGAACGAATCCTGGTGTCTTTTGATATTCTGATTTTCCTATCCACGGTTTGTTCCGTGGAGCAAATCCTGGTGCCTTTTGATATCCTGATTTTCCTATCCGCGGTTCGTTATGAGGAACGAATCCAGGTCACTTTTGAGATTCAGATTTTTTTATCCACGGTTCGTTCCGAGGAACGAATCCTGGTGTCTTTTGATATTCTGTTATTGCTATCCACGGTTCGTTATGAGGAACGAATCTTGGTGTCTTTTGATAATCTGTTTTTCCTATCCACGGTTTGTTCTGAGGAAGGAATCCTGATGCCTTTTGACATTCTGATTTTCCCTATCCACGGTTCGTTCCGATGGAACGAATCCTGGTGTGTTCTGATATTCCGTGTTTCCAATCCACGGTTCGTTTCGAGGAACGAATCCTGGTGAATTTTGATATTTTAATTTTCCTATCCACGGTTAGTTCCGAGGAACGAATCCTGGTGCGTTTTTATATTCTGTTTTTCCTATCCATGGTTCGTTATGAGGAACGAATCTTGGTGTCTTTTGATAATCTGTTTTTCCTATCCACGGTTTGTTCCGAGGAACGAATCCTGATGTCCTCTGTCATTCTGATTTTCCTTATCCACGGTTCGTTCCGATGGAACGAATCCTGGTGTCATTTGATATTCTGTTTATCCTATCCACAGTTCGTTCAGAGATACGAATCCTAGTGACATTCGATATTCTGATTTTTCCTACCCACGGTTCGTTCCGAGAAACAAATCCTGGTGTCATTTGATATTCTAGTTTTCCTATACATGGTTCGATCCGAGAAACGAATCCTGGAGTCTTTTGATATTCTGATTTTCCTATCCACGGTTCGTTCTGAGGAACGAATCCAGGTGTTTTTTGATATTCTGTTTTTCCAATCCCCGGTACATTCAGAGGAATGAATCCTGGTGTTTATTGATATTCATTTTTTCGTATCCACGGTACGTTTCGAGGAACCAATCCTCTTATCTTTTGATATTCTGATTTTTCCTATCCACAGTTCATTCGAGGAACGAATCCTGGTGTCCTTTGATACTCTGTTTTTCCTATCCACGGTTCGTTTCGACGAACGAATCCTAGTGTCTTTTGATATTCTGATTTTTCCTATCCACGGTTTGTTCCGAGGAACGAATCCTGATGTCCTTTGACATTCTGATTTTCCCTATCCAAGGTTCGTTCCGATGGAACGAATCCTGGTGTGTTCTGATATTCCGTTTTTCCAATCCACGGTTCGTTTCGAGGAACGAATCCTGGTGAATTTTGATATTTTGATTTTCCTATCCACGGTTAGTTCCGAGGAACGAATCTTGGTGCGTTTTTATATTCTGTTTTTCCTATCCATGGTTCGTTATGAGGAACGAATCCTGGTGTCTTTTGATATTCTGATTTTTCCGATCCACGGTTCGTTCCGAGGAACGAACCCTGGTGTCTTTTGATATTCTACATTTCCTATCCACGGTTCGTTCCGAGCAACGAATCAAGGTGATTTTGATATTCTGATTTTCCAATCCATGGTTCGTTCCTGGAACGAAACCTAGTGTCTTTTGATATTTTGTATTTCCAATCCACGGTTCGTTCCGTGGAACGAATCCTGGTGTCTTTCGATAATCTATTTTTCCTATCCACGGTTCGTTCACTAGAATGAATCCTGGTGCCATCTGATATTCTTATTTTACCTATCCACGGTTCGTTCCGAGGAACGAATCCTGGTGTCTTTCGATATTCTGTTTTTCCTATCCACGATTCGTTCCGAGGAATGAATCGTAGTGTCTTTCGATATTCTGAACTTTCCAATCCACGGATCGTTCCGATGGAACGAATCCTGGTGTCTTTTGATATTCTGTTTTTCCTATCCACGGTTCGTTCCGATGGAACAAATCCAGGTGTCTTTTGATGTTAATTCTTCCTATCCATGGTTCGTTCAGAGGAACGAATCCTGGTGTCTTTTGATATTCGGATTTTTCCTATCAAGGTTCGTTCCGATGGAACGAATCCTGGTGACCTTTGATATTCTATTTTTCCTATCCAAGGTTCGTTCCGAGGAACGAATCCAGGTGTCGTTTGATACTCAGATTTTCCTATACATGGTTCGTTCCGAAGAACGAATCCGGGTGTCTTTTGATATTCTGTTTTTCCTATCCACAGTTCGTTCCGAGGAACGAATCCTGGCGCCATTTGATAATCAATTTTTCCTATCTACAGTTCGTTCCGAGGAACAAATCCTGGAGTCTTTCGATATTCTATTTTTCCTATCCATGGTTCGTTCCGAGGAATGAATCCTGGTGTCTTTTGATATTCTGATTTTTCCGATCCAAGGTTCGTTCTGATGGAACGAATCCTGGTGTCTTTCGATATTTTGTTTTTCCTATCCACGGTTCGTTCCGGTGGAACGAATCCTGGTGTCTTTTGATATTCTCTTTCTCCTATCCACTGTTCATTCGGAGGAACGAATCCTGGTGTCTTTTCATATTCTGGTTTTCCTATCCATGGTTCTTTCCGAGGAACGAATCCTGGTGACTTTTGAGATTCAAATTTTGATTTCCATGGTTCGTTACGAGGAACGAATCCAGGTGTATTTTGATATTCTGATTTTCCTATCCACGGTTCGTTACGAGGAATGAGTCCATGTGTCTTTTGAGATACTATTTTTCCTATCTACGGTTCGTTCCGATAGAACGAATCCTGGTGTCTTTTGATATTCAATTTCTCCAAACCACGGTTCGTTCCGATGGAACGAATCCAGGTGTCATTTGATATTCTGTTTTTCCTATCCACGGTTCTTTCCGAGGAAGGAATCCATGTGTCTTTTGATATTCTGATTTTCCAATCTACGGTTCGTTCCGAGGAACGAATCCTGGTGTATTTTGATATTCAGGTATTTCCTATCCATGGTACATTCCGATGGAACGAATCCTGGTGTCTTTTGATATTCTGCTTTTCCATTCCACGATTAGTTCCGAGGAACGAATCCTGGTGACTTTTGATATTCAGATTTTCCTATCCATGGTTCGTTACGAGGAACGAATCTTGGTGTCTTTTGATATTCCGATTTTCCTATCCACGGTTCGTTTCGAGGAACGAATCCTGATGTCTTCTGATATTCTGATTTCCTCTATCCACAGTTCGTTCTGATGGAACGAATCCTGGTGTCTTTTGATATTAAGTTTATCCTATCCACCGTCCGTCTCGAGGAATGAATCCTGGTGACATTCGATATTCTGATTTTTCCTATCCACGGTTCGTTCCGAGAAACGAATAATGGTGCCTTTAGATATTCTAATTTTCCTATCCACGGTTCGTTCTGAGGAACGAATTCTGGTTTCTTTTGATATTCTGTTTTTCATATCCACGGTTCGTTCCGAGGAACGAATCCTGGTGTCTTTTGATATTCTGTTTTTCCTATACACGGTTCGTTCTGAGGAACGAATCCTGTTGTCTTTCGATATTCTGTTTTTCCTATCCACAGTTCGTTCCGAGGAACAAATTCTGGTGTCTTTTGATATTCTGATTTTCCTATCCACGGTTCGTTCCGAGGAATGAATATTGGTGTCTTTTATTATTCAGTTTATCCTATCAACAGTTCGTTCCGAGGAACGAATCCAAGTGACATTCGAGATTTTGATTTTTCCTATCCACGGTTCGTTTCGAGAAACGAATCCTGGTGTCTTTTGATATTCAATTTTTCTAATCCACGGTTCGATCCGAGGAACGAATCCTGGTGTCTTTTGATATTCAGATTTTCCTATCGACGGTTCGTTCTGAGGATCAAATCCTGGTGTCTTTTGGTAGTCCGTTTTTCCAATCCATGGTTCATTCGGAAAGCAGGATAGACGAACTAGTCAACCGAGAAGCAGTCGGTGACAGTTCGAGAGGCAGGATACCGAATACGTCCACCGAGAAGCAGCCGGTGACGATTCGGAATGCAGG
>JAMKQA010003233.1:0-29018 GCA_024699735.1 Posidonia australis
CCTAGAAAGACCGAGTTTTCTCGGGCGCATGGGGGTGCCTAACCCCTTCCCCATGCGTAACCAGAATCCTTACCATTTCTCTGGCCCGCATTCATCTTACATTATCCATTAGGCACAGATCACACATGCATCTTTGCATCTTGTTTGCTTTCTGCCTTTTTGTGGTTTTTTTTTTGTTTTCCTTGTCTTTCCACTAAAAGACTAGGTGGCGACTCCTTTCCTTATCCTTTTGTCTTCCCTTTGGTCTTTCCGAGTCTTGTCTCTTCCTCCGGATTCACCATTTTCGCCGTGACTGTATCGGACCTCCCAATGTGTTCCCGCACATCGGAGTAGGTTTGGTGAACTGCGCCCAGGGGTTCCATCGACATGGTCACAACAGCAATGCCTCCTAGGGGACCCACCTCGTTTAAATTCTTCATTTCTTGGCTCACAATTGATGGTTTTAGGGAACTCATAATAGAAAGTCTGTGAAATTTCACACCTCCTATCAACCCAGTTAATGGTATGGCCTATAAACTCAAAAATCTAAAAAATGCCATTAAGCAGTGGATCCCTAGTAAGAGATTAGAGAGAAGCATTAGGTTAAAGGAGATTGAATTGAACACATTTGAATTAGATTGTCAAGCTGAGTCTATGCAATACCTAGGCATTTATGGGAATTACATCAATCACTCAAATATGAACACTATAAATTTCTCTTAGAGCAAGAACTATACTAGAAGCAAAGATCCAGAGTCCAATAGTTGAAAGAGGAAGATCTTAATACAAGTTTTTTTCATAAAATTATTAATAGCAGGAGAAGAAAACGCTTCATTGCTTCTTTTATAATAGAGGGGGCTCGGACTGAAGTTCCAGAAGTAATTAATAAGGCCTTTGAAAATCATTTTATTAAACTATTTAATAATAATTAGAGCTATCATGGTAATCTAAATTGGAATACTATATTCCCATACAAAATATAATACCCTGGTGTCTTGGAGGAGCAATTCTCTGAGGAGGAAATTAGAACTTGAGTATTTGGTCTGGCTGGAAACAATTCTCTGGGATCCGATGGTTTTCCAATGAGTTTCTTTCATCAATTCTGGGAAATTCTTAAAGGAGATCTCCTAAATTTGTTTAGAATCCTTAAAAGGACCTCTGACATTAATGTACTTAAAGGTATTGAGCAAACTTTTATTACTCTTGTTCCAAAAACGGAGTGTCGAAGTATTCAAGATTACCGTCTTATAAGTTTGTTGAATAGTTCCCTTAAGATCATATCAAAATGCTTAGCTAATAGGTTCAGTCCCAATCTGAACTCCCTGATTGATATTAGTCAATGTGCCTTCCGTCCTGAAAGGAGTATATTCGATTGATACTTAGTGGCATAAGAAAATCTACATTACATGCATCATTCTAACTGTCCTAGGTTAGTATTAAAATTAAATTTTGAAAAAGTATTTGATCATGTAAATTGGGATTTCCTTCCTAAATCCCTGAGAGGTCTTAGATGTTGGGAAATTTGAGTTTCTTGGATCAAGATGTGCATTACCTCTGTAAAATATTATGTTTTAATAAATGATATGTCGAAAGGATTTTTTGGAACCTCCAATGGATTGAAACAAGGTGATCTACTATCCCTTTTACTTTTTATAGTGGCTACTCATGTATTAAACTGAATCTTGGGCTTAAGTATTCAGAATAATCTTATATCTAGCATTTCTCCCACGTAGATGATACAATTCTATATTTAACCCTTAAGGAAGATTGCAATATCAATACAAAAAGAATTCTGACATGATTTCAAGCATGCTCTGGTCTTAAAATAAACTTCAACAAATCTTCTTTGACTAGTATTTGAGTTCAGTAGTGTGATATAGAGAGATTCTGTACTATTCTAGGCTGTAAGTAAGAACCAATGCCTATTAAATACCTAGGATTACCTCTTCACTATAGGAAAGCATCCTATTCTGACTGAGCTCCTATAATAGAAAAGTTACACTCAAATTGATAATTTGGAAAGGAAAACTATTATCCCTTGGTGAAAGACTCATACTTGTCAATTCAATTCTATCTACCATGCCCACTTATTATCTATCAGTTCTTCACCTACCTATCAGAGTTGCCATTGAAATTGATCGTCTTAGAAGTAGATTTCTCTAGTATTCTTCGAGTTTTACTACAAAAGGATATCACCTAATTAGTTCGCAGAGATTATGCTGATCCAAAAAACAAGAAGGATGGGGCATTATAATCATTAAAAACTTTAGAAATGCACTCAAATGTAAACTTTTGTGGCAACTTCTTGAGTCTAATCTTAAACTTAAGTGGGTTGAATTAATTAAGTCTCGATATTTCTCATTGAATAACACAGGCACCTTGTTAAATGTGAGTCCAGGTAAATCCCCATTATGGTCAGAACTTAAGAAGTGCTACCCAATGCTGAATACATTTTCAAAATTTTTCATTAATTATGGAGAGCATACAATATTTTGGGAAAACTATTGGTGGGAAACAAAAGTGTTAAAAAAACTATCTTCCTGAATTATATCAGTTGTCTGAACTTAAAAAGGGATCAATAAAAAAAAATGTGAAACAAGTTTAATACTGATTTTTTAGGACTATTTAAACATACTAGGGGTAATAATCGAGACTTTGATATTTTGCTGCAACAACTGGATAAATTTACTGAGATTTTTAACAGTTTACATCTCAATGATGAACCTGACAAAATTATTTGGACTCCAAACACTAACAATTTATTTTCAGTCAAAAGTTGTTATAACTCTTTGAATGAGTGTGATCTAAGATGTCCATTCAATATTAATATTTGGAGTAGCAAAATTCAATTAAAAGTTAAGTTCTTTCTTTGGTTGGCTATTCAAGATAAAATCCTATCCAAAGAGAATCTATTCAGAAAAGGTTGGCAAAGATCTATCACTTGTACGTCCTGCTCGTATAGTTGTGAAAGTAATGCAGTATGTAACCTTCTCGTTCTGATTGTCTTTCGGATCATCTGGTTAGAAAGAAACAACAAAGTTTTTAAAAATAAATTTAAATCTTCTGTGTTACACTATTTGATATTATATCTCTAATTAAGTTTTCGAGAGTTTCCTTTCAATTAGGAAATAGCAGCTTGAAATTCACTCAAAACTTGGATAACATACATCAGGCCTGGAACCAGGAGAGAGCTGACCTTACGATCCAATCCATTGCCTCTTCCATTGAACTGCTTGCACCTAGATCCAGCACTAGAGCTGCTAATGATACCCCAACCTATGATCCTTTCCAGCCTGATGTTGGAAATGTTAATTAATGATTAATTATAAGACTTTCGTTTGTTTGCTTATTCCGATTGACAAGTAATATTTTAGACTTTTATTTGACTGGTTGAAAATTTACTTTTGTGGTCAACCTAATTTTGTGAACTCCATTCACTTTATGATGACTTTCATAGTCAAGTGATTATTACTATTAATGAATGATATTATCGATTTCAAAAAAAAAAAAAGACATAGGTCACCAATCAAAATAGATCCTGCTAAGCAAGCATGGTATTCTTATATTTATGAATTTCAAAAACTAGAACAAGTTTTTCTTTGCAACAGAAGACACCAAAGCAAAACAAAACAATTTAAAGACAACAAACACACGTACGGTTGAACAAACACATTCGACGATAATTATTCCTTTTACCAATTAATATAGGGCTCATATCATATCTCAAGCTGGTTTTGGATCTCCCACAGGGCCTTGGCCGACTGTCGCAGCCAATTGGCCTCCTCCTCTGTGAGGTGAACGTGTGCAACGTTCAGTACTCCTGCTCGGCCTAGTTGTGCGGGGAGGCTGAGGAAGACCTCGACATCATCTCCGATTCCATAAAAACCCTTCGACAGCAATGACACGGGATGTATTTTCCTCTGGTCACGCAACAGTGACCTAGCAAGGCTCGCCACTGAGTAGCCAATGGCCCACGAGGTGTAGCCCTTGAGGCGTATGACCTGTCCACAAGAGGAAATGTGATCTTAACACACTTGATATGACTTTGAAGTTATAATGTAGCTATTAGGATCTTAGCATTACCTCGTAAGCGCTGTCGACGACCTTCTTCCTAATCTTTTCGAGTACTTCTTGTTCAAACGCCTCCTCGTGATTTCTCACGAATGATAGAACCGGTACTCCTCCGACGCTGATGCTTGACCACAGCGCCACCGAGCTGTCGCCGTGCTCCCCCACCATGTACGCCTAAGCATTCAAACAAACACAGATTAGTAGAATAGCATTGGGATATGGTTCTGGGAACTAACAAAGACTCGAACTCTGATGCAATTTTCAGCCGAGGCAAGGGTGTGCTCCATTTAGAGTGAAACTGTCAGATGGAATATCACTTTCAGAGAAAAAATGCAGCTCCATAATTCATAAGACTAATTGGAAAAGTCTAGAAGTTTGCTTTTCAACTCTTGATTATTCTAGACGTATCCGCCAACTTTCCTTCCGCTGAGGTAAGACTAGGGTTTTTTTGTCAGTGTATTCCTTAAAATCACTGTTTGTTGTCAATACCTCTCCTTGTAATAAAAATTATGTTAATCCCTATTTAGACCAATAAATTATTATGAATATCTTCCTCTTAAACTTAACCTTAAGTCCTCAACAAAATCAAATATATTTATTTTCTGTCTTTGAAAATACCTATTTACCCTAAACGTTTTTCCTTAATATCTCAATGTTCTCTCCCTACTTCATTTCTACTCCTTCCCATGTGTTTAGGGATCATATAGGACAACTGTAATAGTAAGATGAGAAAGGTATATTAAACAGAATATAAGTTAGTAATTTTTGTAGGTCCCAATTAGGATTAATATGGATTAAGCTACAAATAGGTAATGAAAAGAAGCAGTCCAAGGGTAATCATGGATCCGCACACATGGATCCGCCCATAACTTGTGGGTCTCACAAAAAAAAAAATGAATTAAATAAAAACAAAAAACAATGACTAAATAAAGGAAATTATTAAAAATATATATAAACAATTAATAGAAAAAATTAAAAAACCAAAATGACTGAAAAATGAAAAAATAAAAATAAAAAAACTTTCACCATGGACGCAACCGTTACTGTTTTAAGTAGCGGTTGGGACCTCTACATGATTTTTCTCTACTAAATTAATAGCCATCCATTCACGAACTTCCAGTAACTGAAGGGACATGGATACCAAAAAAATTAATGGATATTTAAACTTTTAATTTTGATCATTCATCTAAATATATGGATGATAGATTTATAACTACAAATAAATAATTCTAACTAGTTACAATTCTGTGAGATAATCCTATAGATATTATAGAATTTTCCTTAATTAAATCATATAAACTCATGAATCAACGAAAGAACAACAAAAAATCCAAGTTATTTGGATGTTTACCTGCACATCTTGGGCGTTGACATCAAGATAATCAGCTAGGAGAAACCTAAACCTGGAAGAATCCAAGTTGGTACCGGAGCCAATCACCCTATTAGGCGGGAACCCAGACAACTTCCACGCGATATACGTCAACACGTCCACCGGATTCGACACGATCAGCAGCAAGCACCCGGGGGAGTACCTCACCAGTTCCGGGATGATGCTCTTGAAAATACCCAGATTCCTCTGGAGCAAATTCAGCCTCGTCTCCCCCGGTATCTGCCTGGCCCCGGCGGTGACGATGCAGAGGTCGGAGCTGGTCGTCACGGCGTAGTCAGTCGACGCCCGGATCTGGACGCGGGGGAGGAAGGCGGCGGCGTGCTGGAGGTCGAGCATCTCGCCCTCAAGCTTGCTGGCGTTGGCGTCGACAAGCGCCAGCTCCTCCGCGAGGTCCTGGGTGAGGATGGTCTGGGCTATGGCCATCCCCACGTTGCCGACGCCGACCACGGTAATCTTGGTGTGGCGTTTGGTCGGAGAAGCGGGTCCTGCATGCTGCACCGGCTTGAAGATCGCGCTGGCCACGTCAGCTCCGAGGCCAAGCTGGGCGAGGGAGGAGACCTTCTTCATGGCGGCCGGTGGTGGTGGAGTCGGTCGACTTGTACTGGAAGTGGATGGTGGAGAGGAGGGAGGGGAAAGAGAAACGTGGCGAGCAAAAAGAAAGAGAGAGACTTGTAGTGGGGGTTTGGAGACTAGATCCTTAAATAATGCTGTAGGGAGTGGAAAAGACAAAGTAATCTAGACCAATTGACCAATTGACCATGTGATATGGGAATGACATTACCATTGGTGGAGCAAGCCACATTGGACCTTGTCGCGATGGAAATGTATTACCAACCAATTTACGTCTGACAATTATAATCTTGAAGACCGTTTACAATATATATCTATATATAATCTAGAAGACATGTCATAAATTTTGGATACAAGGTAATACTAGTCAGGAACAGCCCCAACAAGATATATTTCAGTACTTGTATACATATGTTAGCGAAAAGCCCCAACCAATATACATATATTATAATGGATTGAGTAGGTGTCTCTTGATCCTCTTTATTTTAGGAACACATTTTTTTTTCCTACTTTTCTTGACTCTTCATGTTAAAAAACTTGTTAACCGGGGAATGCCGCTATTGATGGATCAACAGGTGAATGCTTTTCAGATGAGGAAATCGATATCAATGTCTCACGGACAAGGACACGAATTTGATGAATATGTTGGGGGAAAAAATTAATGCTGGGAGGTACTTTTGGGGTTTTCATGAATAAGCATTATGGATTATTTGCTGTTACGAAATGGACGACAGGAAACAGTGATGACCATATTTTTATCCTCTTTTTGTGATCTTCAAATACATATGAATGCACCTACATGGATACAAGCACAAGGTGAATATTGGTGGCATCACTAGCGTAAATATCTCAGGTTACTTCGAAACAGGAAAATATTTAGACGCACTAGCAGTAAAACTCGGATCGCAAACTAATGCCCGTTGCCACAACTTTTCTACAACTCAGGCTTGGCTTCCACGAAATTTAGCACGCCATGGATGGAAGCTTCCATTTGCTCCTTGTCAAACACGAAATGGAAGTCAAAAGCCTGGACAATGGTCGGTGGAATATATTATAATTGGAACTCGAAAGAAAGCTCAAACTAACGTGCTGAGACGTGCACATTGCTAGTCAATCAAAAACGACAGTTGTAAAGGTACGAACTAGAACATTCTATAAACTACATACACTGAATATAAATGCTTTGAGAAAATGAGAAACGTACATGGATGAACATTCTAGTTCAATTGTGCACACAAGAATCAGAAGAAGATGCCAGCCCTAAACTGTCACTGAGGTGTCATCAGAGTGAAAACACGGTGAGGACCAATCCGGTGTTCATGTATGCGGCCAAGATGGCGAAGAACCTGCGTACAGTTTGTGCAGCACATTCAGAAGCATGTAATAAGCAAGTTCTACAAAAATGTAAAATGATCTTTGTACAGTTTGAAGTTCTGGGTTAAGCTGTTCTTTCCGTTACTCTAGGAAAGTTCCTAATTTCGTTTCATTGACCCATCGTTGGAACTAGTAGGAACCATTCAGGGGAAGTACGTGGTAATGGTCCTAGGAACTCTTAGGCAGGGTATCCCTTGCAAAGCGATAGTCTCATTCGACATGAGTTCAATATGATAGAAGAGTTTCAATTTTCTGAAACACCATGACATTAAGTTCTCATAAAGCAATGGACACATTCAACATGAAAGAACAGTTTCAGAATCATGAACATGTATAAACAGTCTATGTCCCGGGTTTTCTACTTTCTACTTCACTCAAATGAATTAGTTTTTTATCGATGGTTTTTTAGTTATGTATAGAATCCTACTTGAAACTTCCTGTAATCTGCAATGGAAAGGGGGATTTCCTAACAACTTTCATGCATCAAAACAGATATTAGAACCAAGTCATTAATTAGCATAATCTCATGCCATTTCCAATAAATCTAGTTTGATTCCACAAGCCAAAGGCAAGATATACATGATCAACAGGACATTGGGCACTCCCATAAAGTTAGTGCAATAAAATAAAAACATAATGAAATTATTTTAAATCACTTCTATAACATAAAGGAATTTCGTGAAGAAGAAAATTAGAGAGTTACAGTCAGAATTGCTTTCCCGGTGTTGTCCAGCTTTAGTCCTGGCCCTTTGATATCACTCTCAAGAAAAAAATGTTTTCCTTTTATGCTTTCTGACTTTGCTATATCTTTTACTTCCTGCAATTGTAGTAGATATCTGATGATAAATTCATGTAATAATATGATGGCAGCAACACCAATAAAAGAATTATTTTGATAAGATGGGTATGAAATTTATAAATGAGTCAGAATACACACAAGAACTTTCTTCCAAGCTTCGTCGGTAATCTGCAGCATCAGATAGAAAGCTAATTGAGGTAATTAATGATCAAGGAAGACCAGATTGTAAGAAATAGAAAGTGAAAGTTAAAATAGCATTAACCTTCCTTTTGTATTAGCAAAAAGTTGAGCAGTTGCATCTGCATAACCACCCATGTCATTTATGGCTATGTTCACCTTGTCAAGTGTGAGTCTACCCCTCATATAACTGAAATTAGTAGCAAAATAATATTAAGTAGGCTGGCAGTTTGCCATATAAAAATGGAAGACTCTAGTTGAAACATATTTCATAATTCAGAGAATATGTAATCAAAGAATTTCCAGAAGATGATTCCTGCATTGAGTATCCTTTAACTTGGAGAAGATAGAAGTAAACGTTTTTCCAAAAGATTGATTCTCATATGATATGATCTCCCTTCACGCTTAATTCATGAAACTAGATTGAATTATAATGACAAGCACACAAGAAATAAATGGGTGAAATATTCTTCAAGAGTATGTTTATCATAAAAAATCTAGAAGAAATTAGTGTTAAATATAGATCTCAAAAATACACGAATATTATATATTAAAATATACTTTTCAAGATCTAATCACATCATATTCATCATAAAAGATATATATATAATCAAATGCAGAAGTATACCTAAATCCATGTAAAAACCTTGCTCCAATGTCTCTGATCTGATCTTTTAAACCACAAAAGTCTTCTTATCTTATTCTTTCTCAAGATGGGAATGAGAGAAAAAAAAAGCTAAAACTCGGATTTAGGGACTATGCCCTTAATTTATAAAAAACTATAATATTACACACTTTCAATTCGGTCCATCAACAAATGGAAAAATACCCTAATGATATCTACACATTAACCCACGTCACTTAAAATGCTAATTGATTCAACCAAAAAAACAAATAGACCATTACAACGAGCATGATCAAAAAAGTGATCTACAATACTTTAATTGATTTTATATTAGCTCATATATTACTAGATTTAACCCAACAATCTTCTATTTAAGCCACACATAAAATTAACAATTAAAGTATTAAAACTTTATGAAAGGTTCCAAATGACTATTTTAACACAAACATCTTACAATCCGATTTATGAATTGTACCAACATAAGATCAAAAAAGTTTTCATTACTTTAAGTGTAATTCAACCTACAATAGTCACTAATGTTACTATAACCAACGACACAGATCAAACGTGAATGTGTAGTATGAAATTTAAGCTAAGTAATCTAAACACGTCAATATCCAATTAGTCTAAACTTTAATGAGATCAGCATAAATATCTAGAACGTAAATAACTTAAAACTTTATTTCTGTAGAAAACATTTATAAAAATAAAGTATATAAATACAAACTCTCATTAAACCGATACAATATCAAATGATACAACACCCATATAAACAACATACTCATGAAAGATCATGGATGGTATTCCTTTAATAAGCGGATCCGTAATCACAAAGTTTGCCCAATATGCCCTATAAACAATTGACTATTTTGGATTTTTTTCTTTCATAATAAGAAACTTAATGTCTATATGTTTAGACTTTGAAAAATTCCTATTGTTATTAGAATATAATACTACAAATTTATTATCATAATATACCTTCAACGATCTTTCAATTCCATATACAATCTATAAACCCATGACAAATTTCTTTAGCCAAATTCCCTGATTGGATGTCTCATAGTATGCTATGTACTCAGCTGCCATAGTAGAAGAAACTATAAGTGTTTGCTTAATACTTTTCCATGATATAGCTCCTCCTGTAACAAGTACACATAACCTGAATTGGATCTACAACTATTTTGACATTCAACAAAATTAAAATCAAAATACCTAATGATCTTCAGCTGATCCGATTTTCTATACGTAAGTGTGGAGCCTTTTGTTCTAACCGTATGACCAACTTAACCACTTTCTAGTGAGCCACACCCACACCTAGATTGCTTATGTATCTGTCTAACATGTCAACAATATACGCAAGATCCAAACGCGTCTAAACTTAAACATACATAAGACTCCTAACTGTCAAGTATATGAAATCTTCTGCATTCCTTATGTTCAAAATTGTTCTTAAAACACTGTTTGAAGCTAAACTTGTCTCCTTTAACTACAGGAGTATTTCGTAACTTACAGCGACTCATACCATACCTTTTAAGAACTTTTTCAATATAATTCTTTTGAAATAATCTAAAAATACCTTGAGAATAATCTCGAAGTATTTGGATTCCTAATACAAAAAAAGCTTCATCAAGATCTTTCATCTCAAATTTGTTTGAGAAAAATTTCTTAGTCTCTTTTAGTGAGTCCATATCATTAGTGGCAAGAAGAATGTCGTCCACATACAAGACTAAGAAAATACATTTACTCCCACTGAACGTATGATATACACAATCATCTACCAAATTCACCTCAAAATCAAACGAAATGACCTCATGATGAAATTTGTAATACCATTGACGAGATGTTTACTTTAATCCGTGTGGAATGAGAAAGAAACTACTATATTATTTCATAACAAAAGATTACAATCTCCTATATATAGGAGAAAGTATACTAAACCTACAGGTAACCTATTAACTGGATAACATAAAGATCCATATAAGGATCCATTTATTCTAACACTCCCCCTCAAGCTGGAGAATGTAATATGCACAGCTTGTTACATAAATGGATACGGAAAAGAAGACTTGATCCAAAAAAACATACTAACAGAGTAATCGAACTACTGCATCAACACGTGGACTTGACAGGCCCACGTAACGGAGACAACGTAAGATCAGAAACGTCAATAAGTAGCTGGACTGCTACACCAACACGTGTGGATGTGACAAGTCCACACAACAGAGATAATGTCTGAAAGTCATCTAAGACAAGTTTTTTTTCCCCATCTTCTTCTCACACATTCTCTTTTCACTTTTCTCTTCTTCTTTTTGTTTTTTCCAACTCACGTTCTCTCACTTTTTTTTTCCCCTCTCACTTTCTCTCTTCCCCTTTTTTACTCCCTTTCTTTTTTATTTCATCCACTCTCTTTTTTCCCTCTTCTCTTCTCTTCTCTCCTGCTCGTCTTCTTCTTCCCTTCACCTCAAAGAGCAGCAACGAGGACGACGAATTGGCTAGAAAGAGGCGGCGATCAGACTGGACGATAGTATGCATCCTCTCCCCCTCTTCTCCCTTTCCCCCGTTCCCCGACGACGACAAGGCTGGACAACGTCGGCAAAGGCCTGGACGAAACTGATGGACGCCTGGAAGACTGGACGGACCCGGCGAAGGCTTGGACTGGCCAGACGACGTGGGAAAGCCGACGGAGGAGACGAGGGCACGGGAAAGAGAGACCGGCGGAGGAGGGACGAGCCCTGGACAGGGTTGTCGGAGGCATAACATGCCTTGGACAGTGTCGACGAGGGCAACCAGAGGAGGAGGAAGCTTCGACAGGTGCTGGACAGAAGCTTGGACGATCTGATAGTGGCTACCAGCTACAGGAAACAACAGGGGAGGGGTGGACGGAGCTGACTAGAGCCTGGACGACAACGAATACGACGGCCGACGGTGCAGACGGCGGTGGACTGGCCGACGGATGCTAAGTTAGGGTTTTTTCTCACGGGATTGTTGCCGTCGCGGATAATAGATCTACGACGATGACGACTACTGTGCTCTGTCTCTCTCTCAAGCCCTAAGGTTTTTCCTATACTCTGATACCATGTGGAATGAGAAAGAAACCACTATATTATTTCATAACAAAGGATTGCAATCTCCTATATCTAGGAGAAGGTATACTTAACCCACAGGTAACCTATTAACTGAATAACATAAATATCCATATAATGATCCATTTATTCTAACAACCCGTAAATAAACTTCTTATGTTTGCAAATTATTTTCTTTGTGTCATCTAATGCAAAGTGTTCTGGCTGCACCATATAAATTATCTCATTAATATCACCATTGAGAAACGTCATTCTTACATCTATTTGATGTAGCTCAAAGTCAAAATGAGCAACCAATACCATAATAGTCCGAAAAAAATCTTTCGATGAAATCAGAGAGAAAGTCCCTTTATAGTTTATACCTTCCTTTTAAATAAAACCCTTAGTAACAAGACAAGTTTTATATCTTTCCACAGTACTCTATGAATCTCTCTTAGTCTTAAATATCTATTTGCAACTAATAGACTTCGTGCTTTAAGGTAATGAGATAAGATCCCAAACGTCATTATCCTTCATGAATCTATACTTATCATTCATGGCATCTATCCACTTTTGAGAATCAAAACTACTGATTACTTGAAAGACATTGATTGAATCATTATCTATCAAGTCATTATCAACTTCATGTTCTTAGAGAAATACAACATAATCATCTGAAATCGCACTTCTCTTCTCTCTAGTAGACCTTCTAAATAGCATTGGCTCTTAAGAGAGTTGAGTTGTTTTTCTTGAATAAAAAAAAGATTAACAATATCTTACTCTAGATTTGCTTCTTGAACAATATCTGAAATTAACTACTGATCATCATCAATAGCAACTATAGGAAGAGAAATAAATTCCTCTTAAAAGATAATGTCTCTACTTTTATCTTTCCCCTTAAATTCTATTTCTTTAAGAAACCTAACATTACCCGCCTTAAAAAATAACCTAGTAGTGGGATCATAAAACTTAAAGTCCCTATACCTTTTAGAATATCTAACAAAGTAACAATTAACGGTCCTTAAATCAAGTTTCTTTTCATTAAACTTATAAAACCTAGCCTCAACTGGACAACTCCACGTATGAAGATGTATAATGCTAGATTTCTTCAGAATCCATAATTCATAAGAGATTTTAACCACTACCTTCGTGGATACTTCGTTTAAAATAAAAGCTACAGTCTTAAGTGTCTCGCTCCATAGAGATTCTGGTAAAGTAGAATGATTAATCATACTCCTCACTATATTCATAAGTGTCCTATTGCGCCTCTCAACAATATCATTCATGGCTAGAGAACCAGACATGATGTATTGAGAAATAATACCTCATTCTTTCAAAAACTTGACAAATAGATCCGAACGTTGTTCACCAAATACGTCGTATCTACCGTAGTATTCACCACTACAGTCAAATTTAATGGCTTTAATCCTTTTGTTGAGTTAATTTTCAACTTCAATCTTAAAATGTTTGAACACATTCAAGACCTATGATTTTTCATGAATAAAATATAAGTAGTCATAATGTAAATAGTCATCCATGAATGTAATAAAATATTATTAATCATTATACCGTAGGGAACAATCCACAAATGTCCGTATGTATTAGTTCTAAGACGTCTAAATATCTATTGACACCTAATTTTCTAACAATGGTTTATTTTCCGTTAATACATTCAATGCAAATTTGGAAATCGATTAAGTCAAGAGAAGAAAGAATTTCATTTGACACAAATCTTTCAATTCATGATTTAAAAATGCCCTAAACGCTCATGCCATAACAAAGTGGAATTCCCACTGGACTCTCACGTTATACCTCGAGATGTAGGATTCAGAATAAGAAGTTATTGTATCAAGCAAATATAAATTGTCATTATTTACTAAAGAATCAGTACCAATAAGATTAGAATTTTGAAAAAAACTCAATTTTCCATTTCCTTGAAGATGAAAATAACCAGATTTGTCTAATACAGAAACAGAAATCAAATTCCACCTAAAAGACGGTACAATATATGGCTCTTTCAAATCTATCTAGTTCATAATAACAATCTAAAAAAACCAATAACTTCAACTTCAACTTTATTACCTTTATCCACAAAGATATGTCTTTCACAATCACTTGGTGTCACATAATTTAAGCAACCTTACATAGATAGACTTATGTGAGTAGTTCCAGCAGAATTTATCCATCAAGTATGTCGAGATACAAAAACTATATTAACTTAAAAATAAACGAAAGTAAAAGATGTATCTTTTTTAGCACGTCATGTGTGATACTTGGTACAGTTATTCTTCTTGTATCCACCAATCTTGCAAAAATGACAAGTGTTAGAGTTATTTTATGTGTGTGTTGCAGTTTTATGGTTAAACCAGTTATTAGATATCCATTTGCCTAAGGTATCTAAACTCTATATTTATATTTACATCCTTAATAGAATAATTCCTTTTTCTCTCCCCAATTCTCTTCACATGATACCAGAGTAATAAACCTTTAAAAAAAAAGGGACGAACCTTAACTCTGCCAACGTCAACCCAGACCATCGTTGTCGCAAGCCACTCCGATCAGCACTTCCGCCACGGTCCGACCCTCCTCAGGCCATCCCACCCGCTGACCTCACACCCGCAACCTTTCCCAGCCAATGCTGATTCCTTCCCAGGCCATTCGGTCACCCGCCAGTGTCAGTTCAAGTCTTCCAGGCCATCACCGACTGTAGATATTCCATTTTAACATTCCTTTATCTTTATTAAGTCCCATTGCACCATAGTATGCACCATACATCTTTAGAGGTTTTTTGTTTAACCTAGATACTCTTCAAAAATCCGTTTGCTAGACTGAGTCGTTAAACTCCTAGAACTGGGAGTACAACGTTAAACTCCTAGAATTAGCCATATAACGTTAAATTCCAAGAACTTGGCATACAATGTTGTACTCCCAAAAATGAATGTACAACGTTGAACTCCCAACTTTAGGCATACAACACCTCTAGGCCATTTCTTTTCTATTTTGGTCAAATAATTCCTTTTCTGGAGTCAACGTAAGTCATCAATATTTTCAACGAGTCTTATTACCTCATTAAATGACTCGTTTGACCACATTTGAATTGACAGCTAAATTGGATAAATTTCTAGCCTGAGAGTGTTGTAAGGCACAATCTGGATGTATAACGTTAAACTCTCAGAACTGGACGTTCAACACCTGACAACTCAGCAACGTCACATTAACCACTTTTTCTCTTTAGAAAATTTTGAATTCAAATATTTCCTTATTAGTAAGATTCCTCTAATCAAGTGTAACATCAATTAATGCTAATCAGTCCATTAATTGATGGAATATTCCTTGAATATTACAACTATAACTCTCAAGTGTGTTGAACTCCTCATTTAGGACGTTTAACATAGAACGTCCAAATCTAGATGTACAACACTTCTAAATTGAAAACTTTTGATTACAATTCTACAATCTTGCCACTTTAGGATCTTTTTTACTATGTTTGATCCTTCCGTCTCTCTATAAATAAAGGAGCACTCCCAATCTTTGGGAGAGGACGAAAAAGGGACCAAAAAAGACGACGAGGCCATAAAAAGAGAAATCTAGATAATGATCAGAAAGTTACGAATAAAGAATAGAAAAAATTATGAAAGAATTTTGAGTGAAAGAGAGTATAGAGGTCTTAAGCCTAAATCTTCTTCCGATCCTAACCACGTCGCGTCAACATCTTGCATCCTGCATACGCATCATAAACAAAAGGGAACTTTCATTTTGCATGTTTCATTTCTTGCATACTTTACATGTTGTAGTTAAGCATAACATTACTTACAATCGAGGAAATAAAACTCCTTGAATAAGTATTTTCTCTTTTATTTCACTATTAATTTTTAAATTTCTTTGAACCTTATTACTATACTATATTAATCCGCCTTTTTAATATTATTTTACAAGGAAAAGAAGAAAAAGAAGAAGCCCGTTTACACAGACACCTTTAGGTGATGCTAATGTCATCCTAAGGTAACTGCACCCACAACTACAACATCTCCCTATGACGTCCAGAGAACCAACAAAAGCGAATTGAACGCGGCGATCACACCAATTCTAACATCCTTGGAGTGGAGGAATTGGACATAAAACGAAGGTAAACAAGCAAAATGGCGAAATACACCAAGGTACGTAGAACGTGCGATCCTCCTCCAAAATCCTGTATCCACACCAACGACATCCAAGAGCCACCAGCACATGTCCAGCCGCCGATGATGCCCAGTCTCCTCTCTTGAAGGTCTGAAAGGGTAGTCCATCCTTTCCCGTCTGGTGGTTTGACAGGTTAAACCATGTTCTAGGTCTTCTCCGAGCCTTCGGTCTTCGTTGTGTGTGAATACGTTACATCCATATATCACAGTGAGTTCACTTTCCCTATTTTTCAGACCATATATTAGACTTTAATTGATTAAATTCAATCAAGATGGCATCTCAGAATTTCATTTGTTAAGAATATGAGTGGTACCTCTGAAAAGCTCTCTAGCCCCAACTACATTTTATGGTCACAGAGTTTCGAAACATTTGTCGTGACACATATAATGATTGGTTAGTCGATGATACTGCAGTTATTACCTAGATAGCTAACAGTATAGAACCCTCAGTTACACAAGGGGTCATATTATTACAACCTACGAAGAAGATATAGGACACACTTTGCCTCACATACGACCATGAGAAGAACATTTCTCGTGTATGTAAGCTATATGAGCAATTATTCACTCTTCGTCAAGGAGATCAGTCAATTCAAGAACATTTCACTTGTCTTCGTGTCCTTATGGATAAGATAGATGTGTATCAGCCTGTGATAGTGAGCATAACAAGATTACGCCAGTACAGGGAAGAATTGGCAATTGCAACGTACCTTGTTGGCCTGAACCCTAACATCTGTTCTCAGATCAAGTGTCAAGTATTGGAATCTGACAGTGTTCAGACTTACAGACTACATTTGCAAAGGTCCTGCACGTTTATACTGCTACACCTCCTACAATGTCAGCCTCGTCAGCCATGGTAGTTACTCGAGGCCGTGGTCATACCGGTTCTCGAGGTGGAGAACGTGGTCGAGGTGAGACAATGGACGTCTCCAATGTACACATTACAGACGATTGGAACACAGGAATGAGAAGTGTTGGGATTTGATTGGCCGACTACAGACAACCAATGTTACCACAAAGTCCATCACTACTACAAATACTACTGAGAAGCAGACCTTTATCGTTTCACAGGCAGGCTATGAGAGGCACCAACAGCTAATGATCACATAATCTACTGCCACAGCTACCAATTCTAGCTCCTCAGGTACTAATGTACTCCTTACATCCAGGGATTCTTCCTGAATTATCAATTCTGGTGCTTCCTCGAATATGTCAAGAATACATAGTTTGTTTACCTGTTAGTCTCAATTATGTGAGTTTCAATCTGTGGCAATTACTGATGGCTGGACATGTCCTGTTTCATGTAAAAGGATGGTGCAAGCCTCTTCACAAATATCACTTGAAAATGCCCTTTTTGTTCTTGATTTTCCTGTAAATTTGTTGTTTATTAATGTCATTACAAAACAATTAAACTACTGTGTCACATTCTTTCCTTTTCATTGTACATTTCAGAATTTACAGACGGAAAGGAGGATTGATTTGGGCCGTGACCGAAGAAATGGAGTGTATCTACTAGTTCGTGATGATATACCTCAAGGATTAGCTTCTATGACGTCTGTTTCCTAGTCTTCTTCCTTGTGGCACTATCGATTGGGTCACCTCTCTCAACAGAAGCTTCAACAGACCTTGTCTTAGTATTCAATTCCACAGTTTAATTATCAATCATGTCAGTTGGGTAAACACCATCGTACTTCGTTCAAAAGATTACGCCTTATATCGAGTACTACTATTTTTGAGTTGATTCATTGTGATGTCTAGGATCCATCTAGAGTCCAGTCTGTGTCAAGTCATAGATATTACGTAGTCTTTGTTGATGATTTTTCTAAAACGTCCTGGATATATTTGTTTAAAGATCGTAATCATGTGTATGATGTACTCTGAAATTTTTTGATTGAAATAAAAAATTATTTTAATGTTACTCCAAAATTCTTGCGCACTGATAATGCACTTGAATTTGTTCAGGCTAAAGTCACATCATATTGTACTTCTTTGGGTATTATACATTTGACATTTTGTCCACACACCTTTCAACAAAATAAGGTTACAGAACGCAAGCATAGACACATATTAGATGTTACTCGCACACTCATGGTTCATATGCATGTTTCCAAACAATTATGGTCTGATATTGTACTTACAGCCAATTATTTTATCAATAGGATGCCTTCTGCACCTCTTAGAGGTAAGTTCCTCTGCATCGCTTAAAACCTGAGTTTAATCTGTTTAGTTTGACTCCCAGAGTTTTTGAATGTGTGGCGTTTGTCCAAGACCTCTCCCCTAATTTAGACAGTCTCTACGATCAATCAAGTGTGTTTCTAAGGGATACTCTAGGACTCAGAAGGGGTATCAATATTTTCATTCACCTACCAGACGATATTTTGTGTTTACAGATGTCACATTTTTTAAGTCTGAGTCTCTGTCACTCTTCCATCAGTTGTTGAGTTGGAGGATGATAATTCTCCAGGAGGACCTACCTTGCCACCACAAGTTACTCGTCCCTCGCAAATTTATCAATGATGCCAGCATACTTCAGTGCCTCCCACCACTGAGCCATCCTCCTCTGCAGATGCAAATCCATCCATTAATGTCTTAGACCTATTTATTGTCTTTTTGAAAGATACCTGCTCTTGCACAGTCCATCATATTTCTCACTGTCTCTTATGATTCGCTTCACTCTTGTTTTCGTAATTTTGCTTTGTCCCTTGTTTCTCAGACTATCCCTAGAACTTATCAGGAGGCACTTTCCCTTTCTCATTGGAAGGCTACTATGGATGAGGAACTAGTTGCACTTAATAGTCGTGGTACGTGGGAGTTGTTAACCCGTACTGTTGAAGCTACAGTAGTCACTTCAAGATTGTCTACACTATCAAATACAAAGCCGATCGCAGTATGAACAGATACAAAGCAAGGTTGATGGTCAAGAGTTTTACTCAGACTTATGGGATAAAATATGAGAAAACTTTTTCCCCTATTGCTTTCTCAACTCAATCAGAGTCCTTCTATCTCTGGCTTTGAATCACTCATGGGAAGTGTGCTAATTAGATGTCAAAAATACTTTTCTATATGGAGATTTGATTGAGTCTATTTTGATGAAGCAACCTCCAAAGTATATTGCTCAAGGGGAAGGTCTTGTGTACAAACTCAAGAAGGTGATCTATGGTCTTAAGTAGAGTCCCAGAGCATGGTTTAAAAAGTTTAGTTAAGTAGACCTTACTGGTGGATTTCAGAAGTGTGCAGTAGACCATTCAGTCTTCTACAGGATGACAGCTCGTGTGTGATTCTGACAATTTATGTAGATGACATATTGGTCACAGGCAGTGATATACAGGACATTGCAAAAATCAAAAAGTATCTTCACACTCATTTTATAACAAAGGACATGAGGAAACCTCGATATTTCCTTGGGAACAAGTTTACCTATGCACAGGGCAAGATAACATTGTCACAAAGGAAGTATGTCTTGAATCTCGTACAGGAGACAGGAAACTTGGGATGTAGATTAGATAACACTCCCATTGAGCAGACACCGACATTCTAGGACAGTAATTCTGAGTTGTTGGATGATCTTGATCAGTACAGGAGGCTGATAGGCAAGCTCATCTATCTAACTGTGACTCGACCTGATATCTCGTATGCAATCAACCTTCTAAGTCAGTTCATGCATGAGCCTAGGGGAGTACATTGGATAGGAGCTCTTTATGTTCTGTGAAAGTTGCTCAAGGAAAAACCTGATCTACAGAAAAAATAGCCACACTAGGATTGTAGCGTACTCAAACTCAAGATATGCAGGAGATAAAGGGGACAGGAAATCCACATCTGACTTCTGCAGTTATGTGGGAGGTAACTTAGTCACTTGGCACAACAAGAAACAAAATGTAGTATCTAAGTCCAATGCAGAGGCAGAGTACCGATCTATGATACAGACAGCATGTGAGATAATGTGGGTGAAATCACTGTTAGAGTAGCTTGATTTTGGTGTTGAGGTGTCTATGTTCATGCAGTGTGACAATCAAACTACTATCTTCATTGCAAATAATCCCACCTTTCATGAACATACAAAGCATATCGAAGTTAATTGTCATTTTATGACGAACATGGACATGAAAGGGGTTATCTCTATTCCTTATACATAGTCCTCTAAGTAATTGACAGATATATTCACAAAAAGGCTTGATGTTGGGATGTTTGAGTCATTATGTGACAAACTGAACATGGTTGATATTATGCTCCAGCTTGATGAGGAATGTTAAAGTTATTTTATGTGTATGTTATTGTTTCATGGTTAAACGGATTATTGGATATCCATTTGTTTAAGATATCTAATCTCCCTATTTATATATAACCTCACATCCTTAATAGAATAATTCCTTTTTCTCTCCCCAATTCTCTTCACAACAAGAAAACTCAATCTACTTCTATTACTTCTTGGATGAAACCACTACAGCTTCATTGAACTGTAATTTTCTTTTACCTTTATCCTTAAAAGTGGAGCACAGATAAACACTCTCTGTCTTATCTTACTTTAGTTTTTCTTCCTCTTGCACACAATGACAAATGAATTCATTAAGAGTCCAATTCTCTTTCCGACAGTTGTAATTGATTTTAAATTAATTGAATTGCTGAGAAAGAAAGATCAAAACTAAATACACGAGCAAGTCTTCTGATAACTCTAACTTAAGTACTTTTAACTTTGAAGTAATATTAAACATCTCAAAAATATACTTCCTTATGTTTCCCTTTACCTTGCATCTCATAAAAACCCAATTTGTCAATAATATACTAGTTTTCGCCTTTTCATTCTTGGCAAATCGTTTTTCAAGGTCGTTAAGAAATTCTCTGACAGTCGTCTCTTCAGACATAATACCCCGAAAAGTTACTGGAATGACAAACCTAATGATCATTAAACCTAGTCTATTGGAACATTCCTACTTTTCATAAGTTTTCTTGTCCTCAGCCGAACTGTCGAACTCTAAAGTAGGAGATTATTCCATTGTTAAGGCTAAATCGAGATTCATGCACCCAGGAACTATTATATCATTCTCTTTCCCATATTTGAAATTTACACTATTAAGCATTGAAATTAAATTTATGTTAATACTAATAGAAGTATATGCATTTACTGAATAAATACAGAAATAATTAAAAAACCATAAGAATAATTAGTCCAATAAGAATCATATTAATCTTTAAGAATAAAGAAATAAACAAATTCAATTGATGGTGGGACCCATCTCAAGATACTTAAGGCAAAATCAACATTTAACCTTTAAGCAGAAATGTCAACTTGCAAGTGATATTCTTCATTGTAGTAATCAAATACTGATAATTAGTCCTGTTAAGTAACAAGTCTTCCTTTGAACTGATTATTTACCTACATGGTACAACCATATAATTATCACGTATTTATTACAACAAGTGTACTTTATATACAACAAAATAGTAATATTCCTTTAGACCGATTATTATCCACATGAATCTCAAACATACTAACATCTTTCTATCTCAAATAGACTAACTTATGCAAAAAAACCTACTTTGGTAGAGTATTGCTTTGATTAATCTATTCTTAAATAGAAGATAATTTATAGTTGATTAACAATAATGAATTTATTTGATTTCAAAGGTCATGGTCTAGCTATTAATCGTAAAGACATGATAAAAGAACTAAAATACAATTAACTTAAAGTAACAATTTATTCTAACATAAACAATATGTTAACGATGCAAAGACATTTTGGAAAAAATACCATAGTTCAAGGACTAAATAATAAAATTCTAAAAAACTCAAAACTAAATAAAAAATTATAAAATTCTATGAATTTTCCAGTAAATCATATACATTAGATGATTATTACAAAATAACAGAGATTACTTCGCAATTAACACAAAATAACTAATTAGGTAATTAAATGTATCAAACTCGGATCCGAATACCCGTAAAAATCAAAAGACCTAATTGACTGCAAAAACATGCAACAAGAGAGGAAATAACAGCATTACAACCTTCAACGACTAGACTGCAGCTAAAGGGGCACCTCTCAGGCACTTGGCCAATGTTCCAACACCGAAGAGGTGCCGAAACGGTCTGATATGACGATGGCCTAAAATTCAAATTAATATTAAACCATATTTTCATGATTTTGTTATACAAAAACATGATATCAGGATTATTCATACACGAAATAACAAAAGAAAGGAAAAAACCAATGATTTTCAACATGATTCAGTCTAAAAACTTCATACTTCATGATAAAATGACATGATTTGTTCTAATACCCACTTGTTAAATATAAATATTAAAAATACACGAATATTATATATTACAAATATACTTTTCAATATCTAATCACATCATATTCATCACAAAAGATATATATATATGATCAAATACGAAAGTATACTTAAATTTATGTAGAAAACCTTACTCCTATGTCTCAGATCTGATATTGCTCTTTCTCAAGATAGAGGTGAGAGACAGGTCGCCCCTAGGGACTCCTCCGGATCCACCATTCCGTTGTCTGGTGCTACGACAGGATGGCCAGTGTACCCGTACATGGGTGCTGAGTGCTGTGGGATAAAGGATGAAGCTTGTGTCTAATACATAGGTGAAGACAATGCAGGGTTAAAGCTTGGGTTTGGAGATCATGACCTTAATTTATAGAAAACTATAATATTGCATATTTCTAATTCAGTCCATCAACAAATGGAAAAATATCCTAATAATCTCTTCACATGTTAATCCACATTACTTAATATGTTAATTGATTCAACCCAAAAAACCAAATAGACCACTATAATGAACCTAATCAGAAAATAACTTATAATACTTTAATTGATTTTATATTAACTCATATATTACTGATTTAACTCAATAATTAGACATTCTCAATTTTCTAAGATAATCTTTAACCCTAATGAAAACTTTGTCACGTTTGACTAGGGTCACAACAATTGAAAACACAACTAAAAGTAGCAAAAATCTGTTCTTGTAACTGACATGGCCATCAACTTAGCACATTTACCGGACACTATTTTGATGATAATCTTAGAACGACTTAAAAGATGTATAGTGACAAGTAAAATTTTTTGAATGGCAAACAGTCATGGAACAATTGAAATTTAGTATACATTTGAGAAACAATCTACAAGAATAAACAATAATGAATTAAAATTTGCCTACTTGTTTATTTAGATACTCCCTGATTTGCAACTACAACGTAGACTACTATGCAAACATACAAGTATCTTGGAGGAAAGGACAACATGCTTACGATGATAATGATTCAAGCTCCTGAGCAGTTATGTACCAGCGAGGTGCATGACCGCGACCTTTTCTTTCCTACAAACAAAAAAGAGACTAGTGATTTTATGAAACAAGCTTCTATTTCAAGCGAAGAAAATGAGAAAACTGCTACGAAAGGCACACCCGGTTCACTTCGTAGAACAAACACGTAGCAGTACAGAATATTTTCCCAAAGCTGCAAAACATTTTATTGATTATGCATCATACCATTTCACTTCCCCTTTTTGCAATATGATTGGTACATAACTGGATGTAAGTTATAGATAGTTTCCCCTTTATAAAAGTTCAAACCCACAATCCTTATCTCAATAATTTTTGAAAAATGCCATACATAAGCCAAATTTATGCTAAACAACTTACCTTTGCAGGTACAGCAGGATCCTCATTCAGCTCCAGATTGAAGCTTGGGAGGTTGTACTCAGAGGATTCCTGCACCAATCTGACAAACGAAAATCAGGCTACCCTCCATACCCTAACACAAACAACAAGAAAAACAACCAAAACGAAGGAAGAAATGTCGTTTGAAGAAAAAACTTTCCTAATACTATACTAATATCTACCTAGAGGGAGTCTGATACATTTGATTGGCAGAAGGGGTCTCATACGAGAGGCTCGTACTCGTGTACATACGTGACGGCAAGTGAGCAGCCATATGCTGAAGCTTCCTCTGCTGCCACTCAGAAAGGTCAATGAGTTTCTGCATCCACAGAAAGAAAATTCCTTCTACATCACTTGTAAACTTTATCCTAAAAAAACCATCGACTATAAATCCCTACTTGAAACAGAAACCATAGCAATAAACAATTCAACAAAAACATCTCCAACCAAGCAACGTCAAGACATTCCCCCCAAAACCAGTCCTAAATTCCTACCAAAATAGGTAAAACCACTACCTGGTTGTCAGCTTTGGTGAAGGTAGGAGTTTCCACAGTATTCATAAAAAAACATAGGCAAGACAGAATTATTATTCACATGTATGGAGATTTAACTCAACTACAGACACCAAACACTCAAAGGTCTCATCTTCATGGGGGCAAACACGAGATTTGAGCAGGGACATCTAGTTTTCTTCTTCCCTCTAGAGAACAGATCCCTTGAACCAAAGAGACAAGACTAGGAAGGAAAAGGAAGGCTTACCTTGACCTTGGGGATGGCGTCCCGTTCGGCCTGTAACCGGTCCTTGATCGCCTGAATCTGCGACTCCATCGTCGTCAGTGTCCCATCAATAGCACTCAAATCTGGTATAGCAGTGGCAGGATACACTACAAAATCCCAACAAAAATCATCAAAATCCTTACTAAAATCAACCAAAAAAGAGAAGAAGAAGAAGAAGAAGAAGAAGAAAACGAAAGAGGAGGATGGAAACGGAGAGATCTCACTATTCCGAGCCACAGCGAGCTCCTGCAGCTCTGAAACCCTAGCGTTGAAGGCCGCAACCAGCGAGTCGAGCGACGTCCCCGCCCCCTTCGGATCCATCTCCAATCTCCTCCTCCTCCCCACCCTCTCCCTCTCTCTCTCCCCCCTCCTCTGCGGGAAAGAAATAGTTCGAGTTCCAAATTCTACGAAACGAAATGGAAATTTTCAGATAAGAATCCACCGAAGACCCGACCCGAATCGAAGAGCTCAACTTAGAAATAAAAACCAAAGGTGCCACCTTTTTTCGTTGCTCTTCTTCTTGGAGAAGAGGGGAGAGAATCCCAGAGTCCCAGACCAGACCCTCATCGGCTATGGACCAGCTCGAACGAGTTCAGGCCCTGATTCTCCAGCGAATAGCGGCGCTGGAGAAGGCAGTTCTGACGGAGGAGATGTCGGATGTGTCCATTAGGGAAGATGATGGTGGTGGTGGGACGGAAGGGCGGCTTTCGCGGATACTGAGGTCGAAGGGGGTGTCGGATTTTGTGTTCAGGAGGGTTCCGGGGGATTACTACGATAGGACTCTGGAGTACAGGAGGGAGTGTCTCGGTGCGCACTCTGTTGACCATCTCTGCAAGAGCATCGTCATGGTATGTGATAAGTCGTCCTTTATTCTTTTTAAAGTTCTTGGTTTTGGAAAAAGAAGAAAAAAATAGAATCTTGGAGTAATGGTTAGGACCAGAGGCTGTTGAGGAAGGACGGTTTATCAGCTGAACATGGTTCTTCTTGTCTTGGTGGATTTGATGGCAATCCTTGCCTCCATTAGAACTCGTTTTTAGTTGTAATTGAAGTTCCCTATATCGTCATGATGCTCATTTTAGTTTTGTTGTGATTGTGAACGGTGTGCCTATTTTTCTGAAGGAGTGCATAGTCGTGTTTTCAGTTCTTAATCCTATCATTTTGTTTCCTGAATTCTAATGGTACTGATACTTGACGCGAGCCTGTCTAAAGAAAGTGACTTGAGTTTCCCAATGTTCAAAATATTATTAGTCGGAAATGCATTGGTTGTGAATGGCTTAGCAATATTATACAACGGATGACTGATCAAACTGATTAATTGGCTTGATCAGTCGATCTATCAGGCTACCAATCTGATTGATCTTAGGGTTCGTTGACCATTCAAATCAATTTTTAAAACATAATTGAAACCAAATGTTCCACAATCTTTTGTCAGCCAACCCCAGGTAGTGGGATTAAGGCATGTTTGTTGTTTTACTTCAATTCATGTGAATTATTAATTTTCTTAGTTGTTGAATTCCTAGTGGTTCGAGGAAGATGTAATTGCTTAGAGTCCAATGCTACACTGAGATCCAGAAACGATACTACTATAATCCAAAGGTGCTATTGGGGTAGTGGGTTATTTCCTACCTTGTGTCTGTCATTGAGAAGGGAGCCATTATTATCAACAAGTGGGACTAAATATGTGCTCCTATTCCAAATGCATTAAAATAGAGCAATATCAAATGTGTACAATTGACTTGCTGTGTAAAAACTTAAAAATTGGTGCCCTCCTTTGTCATTTTTATGAAATGAATTACTGTCAGTATGATTTGCCCTCTTACTTTTAATTCTTTAGCTGGTCTTTTTATCTCTCATCATGAAATTTCAGTTTGAGGGCCCCTGTTTTTCTACAGGTAAATACACAAGCCCCTGCAAGTGTTACTGATTGTAGTGACCACAATAATTCAAAATACTACATTGTTGTTGTTCAGGTACATGATAGCTGCAAGTTTTGCTGAATTACTGTTGTCTTGGCCAGGTTTAAGTACTCTTGGCATCTTGTAATAACATAAGACTATTTGCAGTATATAGCAAAGCTTAGTGCTGAAAATATCAAGAATTTTTTGTACTCCCTCAATAATGGGAAGATTGCAAAGAAGAAATTCAACAGTAAGTTTGTTCTCTTGTTGCTATTTACAGTTTAGTAGCCTCTCTAGATTTCTCCTTTTTTTATAGATATTTTCTATGTCAAGACCAACTTAGTTGTATAAAGGAGGTATTTGGCATGTTGGAAACTTGGAAAGTTTTAGTTTATAATCATGTGGAAGCTGACTGATATATAATAGCATGATAGCCAGTTGCATTGTTTTGTATATGTTCCAAACATGATACAGTAGTGTTGATTTGAAGCTTTAAAAATTGGAAAGCCAGTGATAATTTTGATATAGAATATGGTAAGAGAAATGCAGCTGATTTCATCATTGAGAAAGATGGGTTTTGAAAGAAAATAGTAGACAAGTATAGAAATCTGACTCAGTAAATAAACTACAGTGCTTATATCTTGAAAAGAAACATGGCACCCAATATCTTTAACTCTCTCAATTGATTTATTTCAGATACCAAAAAATAAAATTGAAAAAAAAAATCTGATCATGACTGACACTTAGACCTTTTCATGCAAAACTGGTTTAAAATGTGCAATTAATAGAAGGATTATGTTTTTATCTTTATGGTTGGAATGGAGTTGTTTACATAAATTATTCATATAAAGTGTTTTCTTCAAACAAAAACAGACATCAAAACATTTGTCTTAATCTATGTCGTTTGCTCAAGTGTCGCCAAATAAGTATATAATTTTTAATCCAAACAAAAAATAAGGCCATTTCATTATTCAACTGTTGAAGTAATCATGTTCATGCTGAGAAAAAGTGGACATGGTATAAGTGAATAATGACTCATACTTTACCCATGTCCGTCCCCACTTGTATGGACTACAAAGGTCTTGACTTTGGTGAAGGATGCAGATGGTTATTGGTGGATAGCTTGAGGAAGTAATTGACGTTCAGGCTCATCAATGGACCATCATGTTAATAGGGACTGAGACAAGGGAGTTCATATTGTCTACCACTGCCAACTGCACTGCTAAGACCATTTTAGGGAATACTGGACACAGTTTTCAACATCAATTTTGTGTCAAACTTCAGCAAGTTTAAAAATAGACTTGTGTCGACAAAACATTAGCATGTCAGTGGAAATATTGTAAAAGAATCACCTTGTTCACAAAATTACCATGTTGTTGTCATGTCAGGAGACTGAAAACTCAACACGTTTCAGCAAAATTTCACTGACATGTCTGACATTTGATACCATAGTACTAGACAAGGGAGGAACATTGATTTAGGGAAAGGACGTAGATGCACTTTACCAAAGAGCTTGGGGATGTAGTAACATCCTCTTAATTTTTTGGATGATTTTTTTGCAGGTCATCCAATAGTTTATATTCATATTATTGGTGATTCTGTGATATATGATAGTCTATGTTACCCGGATATGTCAAGCTAGATGCCATATCATACCAGATACTTCAATTTTCAATGCAAAATCCGTATTGGATACTTTGTAATGTCATATCATTGTCGTATCTGGGTAACATAGATGAGAGTGTATGAGTGCCATATCTTCTGGTTAAGATCATATATGATTCTGTTATCAAACATGTGACACTTATACTTCATTGTCTTAGATAGTCTATGTTACCCGGATACGTCAAGCTAGATGCCATATCATACCAGATACTTCAATTTTCAATGCAAAATCCGTATTGGATACTTCATAATGTCATATCATTGTCGTATCTGGGTAACATAGATGAGAGTGTATGAGTGCCATATCTTCTGGTTAAGATCATATATGATTCTGTTATCAAACATGTGACACTTATACTTCATTGTCTTAGATAGTCTATGTTACCCGGATACGTCAAGCTAGATGCCATATCATACCAGATACTTCAATTTTCAATGCAAAATCCGTATTGGATACTTCATAATGTCATATCATTGTCGTATCTGGGTAACATAGATGAGAGTGTATGAGTGCCATATCTTCTGGTTAAGATCATATATGATTCTGTTATCAAACATGTGACACTTATACTTCATTGTCTTAGATAGTCTATGTTACCCGGATACGTCAAGCTAGATGCCATATCATACCAGATACTTCAATTTTCAATGCAAAATCCGTATTGGATACTTCATAATGTCATATCATTGTCGTATCTGGGTAACATAGATGAGAGTGTATGAGTGCCATATCTTCTGGTTAAGATCATATATGATTCTGTTATCAAACATG
>JAMKQA010003234.1:0-16645 GCA_024699735.1 Posidonia australis
CTATATGTAGGCACGCAGTAAAAATACAATAACCGTCGTGAATGCCATTCTGTCACGTCGCCTGACTGCACCACCTCCACGCTATGTCTTGCACTGCTCTCACCTTGTCGTGTCATCCACCAGGATCTACGGGTGACTGCTAGCGATGGAGGTGTATAAAAACAACTCGAGACCCTCTTGGTTCATGGTAGAGGAAGCGAGTGCAAGAAAGAGAGAGAGTGGGGGAGTGAGGCAGAGAAGGAAAGAGAAAGGGAGAGGAGAGCCTGGGGGGAGGATCATCACTAGAGAAGGTTTAGGTCGTCGAAAAACTTGCTGGAGGAGGAGATGAACGTCAGTGAACTGAGAGTACGCATCCCTCCATTTTCTCCTCTAATTTTGATTAAAACCATGTCAAATGCATAGTTTAGCTTGGAATTAAGGATTTGAAGTGATTCAATAGATTATCATGATTTATCCTGGATTTGATATCTCCAATTATACAAATTGGTTTTTAATGATTTTTGTCCCAAAATGTCGAATTTTTTATGCTCTTTTTTGTGATATATTTAGCTAGATTTATCACATTCTATGTTAAGATCACCTCGAGTTCCCCAAAAGGGAAATTTCCGACAATCTAGTTTACTAGTTTTCTATCGTGGCTCAAGCATGACTAGTAAGCAGATTTTACCAACGTGAATGGTGCACACAACCTAGGTAATCTTTGTGGATACTTTGTAGAAGATTGTTTATTTGAGAGCACATACTTTGAGATTGGCATGGATGCTTTGAGAATACCCTTTGTTGCCTATATGAAAGAAAGAGATTCCACAACAATGAGCCAAACTACTAAAAGGCTAAAGCAAAGCACCCATGCTTCCCTAGTGAGTAAAAAAATAACAAAAGAGTAGACACAAGGAGGGATAAAGAGAGACAAAGAGAGTCTTTGTGCGTGTGTAATTTTGGAAAGAGAAAGTTCTTGTTCTTACTTCAATCACCATTATTTTTTCTTTGATTCCTACCCTAATTGAGGGAAAAATCCATCTATATCTGTTAATATTTCCCATATTATTGGAGTTGCTATTGTGATAGGCTTTCAATGCAATAATAGTTTTTTGGTGGTATAAGGAGGTTTTAAGGGAGGGAGAAATGTCTTTATGAAGGGAAAAATTCCATCTTTGTTCACTTGTGAGATGGAATACCTGTAATTTGAGTTTGGGTTCTCCAAGAGTTGACTTTGATGTCTCACAATTGGATGCAAATCTACGAAAGGACAACACGATCAAACTTGATTTGAAAATGTTGTTGACATCAACAGCAACTAAAGGAAAAGGTGGAGACAACATCAAAATAATGACGATGCTTCGACTTGGTGAAGAGAGAGAAAGATGGCATTTTAAAGAAAGAAGATAAAGTGAAGTAACATAAGACGGGAGACGAGGTGGAGAAGGAAGATATCGAAGAAGTAAGAGTAATGACTAAAAACACAAATGTAGAGTATTCTTGTCAACAAAAAAATATAAATCATCTTAATACTAACAAAAGTATCAATGTGATTAATGATAATACTTGAAGATACCAAAGTATTCACTATTAAAATTTAAGATACCAAAGTACCAACATGACATTTACTTAATGTAAAAATAAAATATCTATAGTAATTGCCGTAAAATCCAAAAGATAGTGTAGACAAACACAAATGTATAAGCATTAAAAAATAACAGCAAAGATACAAGAATTTTATCAAATCGCTTTGCATGTAACCTTAAAGAAACAATTCTTTTACACAACAATGGTACTATATAAACAATAAAAATTCTCTTGAAAACGATAACCAACACACACGCACTTCATACCAAGGAAGTGAAAAAATCAGCAAACTCAATCTCAATCATCAGAACAATCATCTGAAAGGATTGAGATACATGCAGTGGCACGATCTCCCTACAAATATAGAAAAAGGATGATTGAGATCTCAAAATTTGACAGAATTTTCACTATGTAATATCTTGCACAAAAGGAACTCGTCCAAAGTAAAAAGTCAAGAAAAATGATGAGCATCATTTCAATTCTCAAATACCTTTATGACTTTACATAAATTTAATAAAATATAAAGCACATGATCCATCATCATTAACATAATATAACCTAAATCAAATCAACATGTAAATCTATTAATTCATACTAGAGAAACAAATCTATTAAAAAAATAACCCTATAAATAAATTAAAATACATTCCACAAGTAATGTTGTAGCATAGTTCATTACTTTAGTCATCCATTCACAACAATAATTAATAACTAAAATACTAGGTTTAATAATTCCTCATACTACATTGAATCAATCATACTCCTTGATGCAAAATCAAACACAAATGACATATCAATATGAAATATGATACTCCACAAAATACTAACAAGTCTATACTCCATCAAAGTCCACAATTATTCATCTCTTCATCCCTCTAGTATTGGATGATTGACCATGCTTGTAAGAACGCCAACAACCTCCTAGTCAACATACACATCAGGACACGAGCTAGCATGGGTTGACAACAACCATATTCTCAAGTCCATTACCTCCTACTAGGGATATGTCAATTGTCCTTTAAACCATGGGATTATTTAGATTTGTAGAGTCAACAGCATGACAGTAATTTGACTAATTTCCCCTCAACATGATAAACTCTATAATAATATTTTTCTCTAGTATTGGATGATCAACTATTTAATGTGTCTAAAATATTTAAAGCAAAAAAAAATGACAAGATACTCCAAAATGTGAATAGAACAAGCACTAAACAATCATAAATGGCAAAGAGGAATATCGTATCCATAAAGGGGAAACAAGAAAAATAGTACTACAATTAAATAACACATATAAGATGTGCATTTAATAAAGATTCTACAAGAATCTAGTGTAAACCATAATCTTAATCAAACAAAATTAACATGAAAGATTCTACACTAAATTCTATAAAGTCAACATTTTAAATTCATGTGTATTTTCAACTAATGAAATAATGTAACATGTTTTCGATTGTGGAATAATCTACTTGATTTTGAAATAAAATGTAATTTTTAAGTTGATTTCTTTGTTACAATTACAGGAATTACAATAACATATTAAATAATCACTATTATATACTTCAAATTAAAATAAATAAATCCAAAATCTAGATTTCTGATTAACCAACCAAACAAGATTTCTTTTTTGAATGTGCTATAGTACAAAAAAAAAAGAAGATTCTAAACTTCTTTATATTGTTTTAGAAACCTAATTCTAATCAATTTCGAACACCTTAAATTTTTACCTAACGCAACCTTTGATTTGAGGTGATAGCAAAAAGTAGTTAGGAATTCAAAGATGCATTTTTCTGTAGCAGTAAGTAAGATCCATTCTCCAAGACAGCTCTGGTGGAATTTATGCTTAACGTGGATCATAAATACTTAAGTTAACGGGTTTTCATGGGAGTGGAAACATCAGAACGTGAATTACAATCCTCCCAGCATGTCATTGATTGAAATTTGGATTGTCCTTCAATGTGATAGCCGCATCAAAATGACAATAGAATTTCTGCTGCAGCTCCTCACCAACAGCATCTCCATTCTGTAATTTGGGAAATCTTCCAAATCCCTTTTCTTTTTTTTGGGTTTTTTTGATAAACTTCAAATGTTTGATTGATAACAGAACAACACCGGTTGAATGTTTTGAAAACAACTTTCTCAAAGAAAAAAAATATAGCAAAAGTTAGATTTGAACTGTAAAACTATTAGCAATACAGGGTTAACAACTGGATCCCTATGAAAGCAATTATGCAAGATATGAGATAATGATGTTGCGTCCATAAATCACATTAATATATATCTTGCCATTTTTGTTTCTTCTTTAAAGTCGAGCACAAAAGGTAATGAGGATATTGGCATTTCCTTTTGCTGCCACATTTTTCCCATATTCAAGTAGTTTACCTATAAGTAAAGGTCAAGAATAGTGACCCTGAATTTTCACTGGCGATGACCTTCAGGAAGCAGAACAACCCTGTAAAATGGTACACTTCTTTGAGGCAAAGATCCATCCTCCTCTTCATCGTCATCAAACTCCAGCAGATAACTGACCAGGAGAACAAAAAGGACAGGTCAATTATTTCTCAATTGTTTTTAGATGATGAAATTCCATCTGTACTGAACTAGACTGCATCCTTGCTGACAACTACTAGCCCTAAAACTAAAAGTAACAAATGGAAAAAAAAAGCCCAAGTTTGTTGTAGCACAGTTCCAATTAAGAAAACTTACTCCTCATTTTTCCTCTGGATGGTTGCCAAAACAATTGAGAGCATCCAGCACATGAAAATACCAGGTACACTTAGATTGATGGATCATGTTTATGATTTGCAAAAGTACAACATGCATCTATTTCCAAGTTATGTTAGTTGAAACAGAGAAGAATTCCATTGACAACTTCGTATGCATTTAAAACATCAGAATAGCAGGACAAAAATGAAATATAAGATACTCATAGACCCATTCCTAGATGCTATATGGAAGCATATGAGAAAACAGATACATCACGGAAAGCATTCAAGAGCATACCAAGTTACCAACCACAGATGACGAACCTTCAATCTTGAAGAACAATATTGGTACGAAAATTGATTCCCACAATCTTTACCTATTCAATCTTTAAGCATCACAATAGCTCACTTGGATTTGATATGTTTCCATTATTTTCTCTGCACAGCTTTCCTACTTTGCCTATGTTATGAGTTCCCATATTTCCTGTCGTTTGAATTTGAGAGGAAACAGAACACTTATCACTCTAGAAACAATCAAAAAAGGGAGCAATTAGAAGAAATGTTGTATAGTTACAAATCAAAGGCATGTTGCATGCAGTGAATTCAAATAACAAGCACGAGCTGATGAAGCCTGACGCAACACAGTTGGATGAAATTAACCGAACCTATAACTTTTCCCAAATTTTGACTAAGATAGCGTTTAAACGGACTTTGGAAGCCAACTTCTCACTGAAATCAATCTTGTAGAAAAGCTGAACCAAACAGTGACTAGGAGTCAGCACCAAAGCAGAAGCAAGATGGCTGCCCTCCTCGACAGAGAAGCAACAGCTGTGGAGGGTTAGTTTCTGTGCAGGACACTATTATGAGTATGATTATTTTCAAATTGCAGAACAAGTAGCTGGATTCTTATGAAAGCAACTTTACAGATTCATTGTTGTTTCCATCCAAACAATGTGAATTACGAAGTTTTAAAAAGTATGTGGGCATACTGGACACTATTAAATGCTAAAAAATTAATGATTCCAACTTATAACACTAATAATAGGAGCCTGCAAAACAAGGCAAATGAAAGGAACCAGCAAAGACGTGTATTTTACCACCTTACGATTGTTCACCACAGTTGCTTTATATAATGTGGTTGTTCCTGGGTAGACAGCCAAGACATGTTTGCCCGAGGGAAATTCTGGTGTATTTGAAGGATCGCTCCGTTTCGGAAATGCTATAATTCGTGACATGGGCAACTTATATTTTCTGCAATATTGAAAATTGGTGGTATTACAATCACGTGAAAATAGCATTTTGTTAGTATCTTGTGAAAGAAGCACTTGAAGAGAAAGGGTTCACTGCTAAATCTCCAACACTCCAGCCAAAACATTTTTAAAAAGCCATACAAACCATCAGGACAATATGCAAATTGGGAAATGAATAGCTAGAAATTGATGTATTGAATACATAAATCATAGGGCACAATTTAACATGGTAAGTAATTATCTAATTTTCTTTTACCTTTTTCCTATGAATTTTCTATACTTGCACATAGCTCTGTTTCCTTCCTAAAACACAACTAGTTAACTAAATACTAAAGAGATTTTTTAACATCCATTTTGAAATAGGATTTATAACAGTGATTAGCGACATGATGAACTTGCCTATTTGGTTAGGTTTCTGGCACAAGGCAGATATGGAAAAAAGAAATAATTTCACTAATGAACGAATTCATTTGTTTTAGCCACAGGTGAGCATGTACTTAATGTTTACAGGAACATAAAAAGGCAGTCAAGGAACATATCTCCAGAAGCCAAATAAACCCTGATCAGCAATGACTTGCAAATGTTCATGCAGTTTATAAAGGAACTTTTGCCATGCCTATCAACTAGCTCTGAAAGCAAATATGGTCAAAACCTTGACGAGTTGCAGGAATAGCAAGTAAATCCAGGTGTATCTTATGATGCATATTAAATTGAATTATGGCTTGAATATAAAACAGAATACCATCACAGAAAGAGAAGGGTTAACAAAAGAACCTACTTTTGAATACTTCCTTCGTCTTCACCAGGATCCTCATCAAGCACTTCGAGTCTATGAAACCCACAAATAAGAATAAGGTGAAACTAAATTAAAATGAAGATTCCATTTCAGTAAAAAAAAAGTGAAAATATGTCAGGCATACAAAATTTTTTGGCAATATGTTAAGCATAAACAAAATTATATTCAATTATCTCCCTAAGAACTCGAGAATTAATTGAATATATGATGCATTGCACTGTGCAACGACTTATTCCATTTAAAAATTGATGCCATACAAGCCTACCTGTTTCTTCGGTCAAACTTCCTGATCATGTCTTACTCATTTCCTATGTGATTAAGTTATCAAAATATGACCAATCGAATAAAAGTTACCAAAATAAAAATAGAAGAAATGTTAAAAGGGCCCTTTATATACCCCACAAATACTTTACATGCGTATCCACATTAAACATTAAACTTTCATATATACTTCCAAAGCATTTACATATATATCATCGTGTTAACTAATGGCATCAATTTTTAAATAATCAGTATGTAGGTGCTTACATGGATGAGAGTGTTAATATAAAAGGTAGATACTGATGGTGCTCGTTACTACTGATAAAGGTACCACGTAAACAAGAACAAATTTGAGGGGATCACATTTCATCTTCTATGAGGGTATATATGTAGATATGCTTTGTCCTAGGTCATAAATTATTATGTTAAAAAGGCAAAACATGAGTACATAACTTTCTTAGTATCCAAGTTTTCATCAATTGCTATAAAAATATAACTAATCTTTGCCCAATAACATAGAACTGAGAATATAAGCATGCTAAAATATGCCTTTAAGATGCAAAATACTTACTCTTTTGTATCCTTATCAAAATGAATTACTTTCACGACAAACCACTCAGCTCTTTCATCGTCAGTTGTGACCCTAGCTGCTACCTGGAAATGCATAAAATCAAAAGAATATTGTAAGTAGTTGTTCTCATGGCCTCGATGGCAAAAGTAATAAATGTAACTAAAAACACCATTTTGGTTCTGCAGTTTTTAAAAAATACAAGAATATAGGAAAAGGAATGAGTGGACTGAAAATAGAGTATAATAACGCAGAACCATGAGAAAGTGGAGTGCTGACAAATTACTACATGGTCCATTATTGTCAGAGGAATCAAGTTTTCAGGGAAAAATCATCAGAAGAATCTAAGGATGGGAAATTCAGTCGCATATGAGAATATGCTTTCAATATGTTTTTGGCTTTTCATGTGTGAATAAACAGCACAAGCTTAGGTGGCAGAAAGTATCTCTATAAATTTATTACTATTAGTATGAAGACAGAACGAACCCAGAGCTCCAAGTACAATACATAATCAGCAATTTTAATACTATCACACAAATTTAGCTACTTGATATGACTGAATATTAACCATTATTCTTTCACTTATCAAAATTACTTTCTCCTCCCCTTGCTGCTTAACAGTAAAGATAACCATGTCTCATGAACAAATTCAAGAATAATGAAGTATGATAATGGTAAAAAAAATTCAATAGATGTAACAGAAAATGTAATGAAATGTTTAATATTGTTTTAATAATAAGTAAGACCTGTTCTCCCTTCAAACTAGCAGCGTGTTCTAGAAGGCTTCGCATGGCTGTAGGTGGTGGTCTCGAAACATCTGAATCAGACTTCATTCGCTTCCTTTTCTGCTCGGTATCTGCATAATACATATAATACATGTTTAGAGACGTAGTTTATTTCTCTCAAAAAATTTTAGATGTAGTTTGGAGCTTGGAAGGTTGTCATTAATACTTATAATATTTTGGATATTGAAGAATACAACAATACGAAAGCTATAAATGTTGTATCCTACCATTCTTGGTTACTTTTTCGACATACATAAATGCACATGTATGGTACTATGTTTAACTCTTTATGCCATTTTTGTTGTTTAAGTACATAATGGCATGTGATTAGACAAAACTATTTCTTTAAAATATACGGATAGGATGCTCCAATATGCCTAAAGTGATCATGTAGGATTTATATAGTGATGATAAACCCAACCCAGCCCAACTTGAAGGCAATAATGAAAAAAATCTCTCATTTATTCTTCTCCCATAACCTTAAAATTTAAAATCTATGACTTTTGGATAGCGTAATGATGTCATCTTATGTTGTCAATTTGTCCTAAGACATTGTTCAGGCAGCCAAGAGTTGGATATTTAGCCAAATTTAGTCATGGCTTGTACAGTAAAATTTTAGCAGCACGAAATCCTTACAGCAAGAAACTGAGGAAACTTAGCAGCACGGAGCCATACGACCAAGGCACTCATGTTGTAATGAACATCTCCATCCAACCACTTCCAGCCTTGTGGCAAGACAACTCATCATTGTCCCAAAAGATGCTAATAGGCAGTAGAATTAAACTATTATGTGCTGGCTTGGTTAACGTTTGTAAAATAAAACTTCTAATTCTCCATTCTTTTTATCAAATACTGCTAAAAGCCTCCACACTAACATCCAAAGAGGGAAATGAGAAACATAGCAAACCAGGGTCACATAAATCATCACCACACTGACCAACTATCTCAACAATAAATACTGTTACACTTAAGACATAATTGCTCAATAATTGAATGAGGGTCCCTTTAATAATGCTTGAACCACATTAAATTAGTGCTTTTCTATCAAACCCTTTCGCCTGGATTTTGATACACACCTATCTTTCTCCTTTGTGCAGCTGACATTCCTGAAACTGGCAGAGCATCCAGTAGAGCCAATAATGCTGCAACAACACTAAAGAAGGAAAAAGTTGCATAATTAGGAAAGAATAACACCAAACACAAAAAGAATCACTATCATGAAGCAGTGTAAATTAATCAATGCGTGTAAATTTATCCAAATGGGTCATTTTCTAGTTAAATACGGAAATGATCAATGTTTTGATAGTTAACGATAAGTTTCAACAGTAGTTGGACCAAACAAAGAAAATAGTATACCAAGAGCCAAGAAACACTTGTGAAAGATGTGCATGCATGTTATGAACATGGTGTGTGAAACTATAAATTTACATGGATGATTTAAGTTAAATGAAAAAGATATATGCAACCTCTTTTATTGCTTTTATTCAGTGTGTGAATGGCGACAAATTGAATGTTTCACAACTCAAAAACCAACTTTTACCCTACTAGTTATTGTTTCCTGCTTGGAAGCATAATATAACAGACAAGATATAGAAATATATGTCCTTGGGTAACTAGAAATGTGTCAAGGGTTTATAGACAAGTGACATAAAAAGATGTTATGAAAAAAATGCATCTTTCAAGTGTTAATACAAGGTGATGACCGGTACTGGAGGTTTGCAACAATAATGGACTAGGAAATTACTGACATGAACGTTTAATTCAAATAAACAGTGTTGTGCTTGACCCAGGACAATAGTTCAAGTTGAATTACTAAAAGAAATGTGCAATGAAGAAGCTATTCTTCTGTATAACTTCGAATTTTTTTTGGAAGGATAACAAGAAAGCCTGTCATGGCTAAAAATTTTCCAGAAAATATTCAAGAGACATCTATTTTCAAGCCAAATAAATTGTAGGCACCTCAAGAATTGAAAAAAATGACATGTTAGTAAGGAATAGACATACGCCACTTCATTTTCTGCAAGTTCTTTTGCATGGACATATAAAGCCCGAAGCTTTGTTAATATGGCATCACCTGACTTCTCAATTATATCTGGATCTGGATTGCGATGGCAAAAGAAAGGGCTTTAGTATTTATCTTTGATTGACTATCCAAAAGAATAGCACATTTTCTTGGTATATGAAAAAAAAAAAAAATCCTCAGAAGCAAATATTATAGCATGTATGAAGAAGATAAGATCAAGAAGTTAAAAAAATCACTTCAACTTACTACAATCATAACCTTTAAAACATGATAAAAATGACATAGCAGAAAAAAACCATCTCAATATTTTAATATTACTAGGATCCAGACATTTCCTCTTTTAAACGTTTTTTACAAACAAATATACACAGCATTTTCAAATCCAAGTTGCTTATACATGAAAATGTTTTGCATGTTAACAGAAAAGAAATCTGAAAAATGATGGATATCCGACTGAAAGATGAAAGTCTAAGATGGTAAATCATAGTTTGCACCACTACAACATGCCAGAGTATCGGCAAAGACTGATAGATGTGATGGCTTCATGGAGGCTTCCACATTCTATCCTTGATCATTGACAGGCATGAAGGTTTTTGTTGCTGGAGAACATAATGGAGATGTATGTGATTTCTGCATTAGAGTGACCTAGGCACAAGCAAGTAGAGAATTCCTAATTCTTTCTGTCACTAGAGTTGACTAAGACATGGAGTGATGTGACTACTTGCTTTCTTTCCACAATAAAAATTCAAACAGGGAGGGGAGAGAGAAAACACATCTTTACTTTGCCAGTGGGTCTGAACTCTGAAATCAGAGAAAAGAATGCCAAATGACACATTTAGCTACTAATGGCAATAGAAACTTATTTAATTCGCATTGATAGACAAATTGAACAGTAGAATCACACTCACATGCACAGACATTTCTTATACTTCAGGATAAGGCATGATTTTACTTCAGCAATAGATGGAAAATATAGCAGCAAGCAAGATCAAGGGAAAAATGATGAGGAAAAAACCTACAACTGTCAGCATCGAGTACCATATTTAATTATGAGCTCGAAAACAATGATTTTGCATCAGAAAACAAAAATCAACATCAAAACAACCAGCAAATAAGAGTCTTCTAGCATAACTACAGAAAATGATGGTATGCTTCATCAATTCAACCCAATACATCAACAGCAAAGCAAATCATCAAAGTAAATCATACGTCCAAATACATCAAGTATAAGAAACAAAAACAACAAAGAATTAACCAGGAACTGAGCATGCTCTATCTGTCTAGCATAAAGAAAGAAACAACAATAAAATGATAACATACTTTCATCAACTCATCCCATATCCGTCTGCATATCAATAAAACAATTAAAAACTATTACCAAAATTAATTATCCATCCAAACTTAATTAACATACTTCTTGCACTCTTTATCACTATCCAAACTGAAAATACAACACACCTTTACATTAAAAAAGTACCATCCAGAATCAACTGCAAGCTAAATCATGCATTTTGCGTCATCAATTATGCATAAGAGACAAAAACAAAATGGAATTAACCAGCAATCAAGTGTGCTCTAGATATCTAGCGTTAAGAGAGAACCAACAATAGCATGATCACATTCTTTCATCAACTCATCCCATATCAGTCTTCATGTCAAAAAAAGGGCAAACTTTTACTACATCAGTAGATGAATCCAGAAAAAAGAAATCAAATCAAGCATCAATAATAATTACAAAAAACTATTGCTAAACTTTATTATCCATCCAAAGGCATGTGTGCTTGGCTGCTTGCACCCTATATCACTATCCAAATGGAAAAAAGAACACACCTTTAAATTGAAAAAACAAAATCCAGCATCAACTACAAATTAAATGCAATCAAAGATATCAATTTTGTGTAAAAAAAAAAAACATGTGATTCAACATCCACTCGTGTGCTCCAGCTGTCTATCTTAAATACAGATAAAACAATAAAACGCTCGCATTCTTTCTCAATCCATCACATGACACTTTTCGTATCAAAAAAGGCCAAACTTTTATTACGCCAATCAATTGATATATGAGAAAGCAATTAAAAACGAAAAAGCATAATTCATTACCAAACTAACTCATCCATCCAAAGGCTTGAAAGCTTACACCGTATATCACTATCCCAATTCACTAAAGAACACATATTTCCTTCAGAAACAGATTCAAATACTAAGCAGCAAGAAAAGGGTAGCTTTTTTCCCTAAACCGTTTCCCAACAACTACCAAAACCAAACCATCCATCCAAAGGCATAAGTTTAGCACCAGAAGACAACCCAAATGCCAAAATCAACAAAACTAATAGAAATGGAGACAAGCGAGAGAAACTCACTGGACTGGAGCCTCTTGTGAATCTTATTGATCTCAGCGATGACTTCCTCCTGTTCCTTGCGAAGCTGGTCGAGCTCCTTGGCCTTCTCCAGTGCGCCAGTGGTGGGATCGACACCTGACATCTCTCCTTCTCTCCTCGAGTGAAGCCCACAAAGGAACCAGCGGGGGTTGCGAACGGTACACAGGTATTGGGGGAAATAGAGTAATGACAAGAGAACCAGAATCGGTACCTAATCGGAATCCTCGTAGGGGCCGAACGGAAGAGGAACGCAGTCAGAAGGTTTGCCTCTGTGAGGGTTTCGCCATACAAATCTACTTCATTTGTAGCCTTTTGTTTTAAATCATCTCGGGAATTCTGATCCGAGTTATTAAAAATGCATGGGAGAAAATTTAGAAGCGCCATGATGTAATATATCTGGGAGGATTAATTCCAGGACACATTCAAGGACGATTGGAATAAAACATAATATTAATATTTTTAAATTTTATTTTATGATTAAATTATTCCTCCCTACCCCACCCACCGACCCACCCAATAACGTCGACTCTTAACCTTAAATCCATCTCCTCCCTTTCTTTTCTCTCTCTTCCTTAGTTTCTCTACAAAGTCTTTTCATCATTCTCTTCGATTTCCACAAACTTTCGATCCTAAATCCATCTTCTACGTTCATTATTATCGTTGCAATAACAATGTATTATTACTACTATTATCTCACTAGAACCGTCATCATCATTGCGACGATAAAGTTCCTACTACATCTTCCTATTGGCTTCTCTACCGGTGATTGTCCCTGAAGGTTCAAGAAACTTTAGAGATTAAGAAAGTTTTTTTACCTTTTTGCTCTTTACTAGTGACTATCTCTAAATTGCATTTGTAGAGACCCTGATTTTGCGATTACTTACTGATGGACTCCTCTAGAAGAAAACGTCCTATCATAGCGAACTAGATGGACTTCCAAAAGTCCAACCAATATCCCAAAACCTAATATAACTTCCCAAACCAATCCAGTACCATGAAACAGCTACCAAACCACAAGTTCGAAGTCCATCAATGATTCAAACACTCAAAAAACAAGTTCAAAGTCCAGCAACCAAGCTCTACTACATGTAAGTACCGCGTATAGATGTCGCGATTTGGTATCGCAGCTGAGTACCGTGTAGAGATATCATAGATGCCTTGGGTTAGTAGCTGTTGCAACAGGGTCAATCGATCCATTCACCCCTTAGACCACTGACTCGCCACTCCTTATTGGTTTGCATGGACTTAGGTGTGCACCTTAGTACATCTTGACCACCAGTAGTCACTCACGTGTATTTTGTTTTGTTTGTTGTTTCGCACGTATAGGTATGGGAGTAGGACTTTTACTTGTATACATAAAGAGGAGTCACTTAACCACACATATTTTAGATTTATTTCTAATGATTATGCTGTTTATTAATGTTTATGCTTGGATTTAGAAATTAATATTAGAAATTGAAAAGTAAAAAAATTAGGATGTGACACCAAGGGCATTACATATTCTTTAGCAACAAGTCAAGCCTTGTATCACTCGACTATTCCATTTGTTCTTCTTTTAACTCTATAAACTCATCTAGATCCAACAATGTTATAGGCTGGATTAGGAGGCATGAGATGCCAAGTGTTGTTTCAAAGAAGAGTAGCAAACCATCGTGCATTACATTGCACTAGTGTGAGAAAGATTTGGCTTGAGCCTAAGAGGTAGGTTCAAATAAGGTAAGGTCATTGCTAACAAAGAGAAGAGTAGTGGTGTAGACACCCTAATTTTTCAAGTTGAAAGTGTGGTGGTTGCGTTTTCAATCACCAATGAGCTCTAACCCTAATTGAATCCATTCAAAGCCCACAAAACCCAATTTAGCCCACCTTGGCCCATTTAACTCATTAAAAGCCCATTTACCTCATTGAAGGCCCATTTAATTCCTTGAGGTCCACTTAAGCCCACTTGGGCCCACAAGACATATTATGGCCCATCACAACCCATTCTAAGCCCATGTGAGCCCATTTAATTCATTTGGACCCATGAGAGCAAACTTTAGGCCTACAAAGCCCACATAGGCCATTAGGCCCTTTGAGCCCATGAAATCCCATTTAGTCTACCAAGGCCGGTTTAAGTCACCAAGGCTCGCTTAAGCCCACCAAAGCCCATTTAATCCCACCAAGGCTCATGAAAGCCCATTAGGCCCACCTAAGCCCATTTAAGCCCACTTTCTCAACATCCTTAGGTTTGTTATAGGTTTATTAGAGTTGGTTAGTGATTAGTGGGTTTTTGTTAGTGATTAGTTAAGTGGTTAAGAGGTTGTTAGGTGGTTTTGGTTTGTTAGAGTGGGAGGTTATGAGTTTGTTGGGTTGTTAGTAGATTTCCTAACTATAAATAGGGCTCTTGGTGATCTGAGAGAGAAGAGAGGATGCGAGAGAGAGCTCCTGGGAGAGAAAAGGAGTTTGCAGTGGAGGACGAGAGGCGATTTTGGCGACCTCCGGCTAGCTGTAAGGGAGAAATCCCTCTGCCAGACTAGAAACTCTTCTAGATGCTTTATTTTGCTGGACAATTTGCAGTTTAGCCCCTGTATTTCACTGATTTTACTCTGAATGCCTGTTTCTAGGGGAAAATGACTGTTTTGCCCCTGAAACTTTCTGAAACCTCTCTTAATCTTTTTTTCTTGCATTTTTACCTTGAATTTCCACTAAATTGTTTTAAATGCATGTTTTAGTGGTGAAATTGCATTTTGACCCCTAGGAAACTTCATTTTGACTAGGATTGCACATGTTTGCACATTTGACCCCAGATTTCTTCATAATTGCATAGAATGTGTTTTCCTATATATTTTTGGTGATTTGGGCTTCAAAATTCCAGTTTTAATCAGAATTTGGGCTTTTTGCACAAAACCCCTAGAATTTTCATATTTGCACTCACACTTGCATTTTGCATATCTTTTCACATCTTTCCGTGCAAGTTTTCTTGCTTTTGCTTCCTTGCTTTTGCGCACGCATTCCTAGCTTGTTTCTAGCTTGGTTTTCTCACTACTTCCCGGATTTTCCAAGATTTTGCCTTTAGACTTGTTTTGGCTTTGCATCGTCTGAGGGCGTACAGTAAAAGACTTCACAAAGCCGACATGGTCCCGAAATGAGGATTATTTTCCCCTTTTTGATTTTCTCGGATTTATCCTAATTTCGACTGGTTTACGAGACACTTCCCGAGAATTTCTCGATTTTCACGATTTTCCTCATCGCCCACGGGCGTACAGTAAAGCGGCATTCTCAATGCCTACATTTGACCCTCGGATTAACTTTTTCCTTTATTTCATTTCTTTACTTTGATTTGGCATGTTTTCAGTCATATTTAGCATGAGCATATAGAATAAGCAAGCATACATCCATAGACCATTGACAATAGGGAAATCTAGAAAGACTGAGTTTTCTCGAGCGCATAGGGGTATTTAACCCCTTCCCCATGCGTAACCAGAATTCTTACCATTTCTCTGGCCTGCATTCATTTGTGCATTGTCCATTAGGCACGGAGCACACACATACATTCTGCATCTTGTTTGCTTCCCAATTTTCTTGTGTTTTTGGTTTTCCTCGTCTTTTCATTAAAAGACCAGGTGGCGACTCCTTTCCTTATCCTTTTTATCTTCCCTTGGTGTTTCCAGGTCTAGTCTTTTCCTCTGAATTCATCATCTTCGCCGTGACCATATCGGGTCTCCTCGTGTGCTTCCATGCACCCGGTAGTAGGAGAGTCCCGCAAGGATTCCACCGGCATGGTCACTCATGTGCTTCCAAGCACCCGGTAGTAGGAGAGCCACGCAAGGGTTCCACCAGCATGGTCACGGCGAAGATGGTGAATCCAGAGGAAAAGATTAGACCCAGAAACACCAAGGGAAGATAAAAAGGATAAGAAAAGGAGTCGCCACCTAGTCTTTTAATGAAAAGACGAGGAAAACCAAAAACACAAGAAAATTGGGAAGCAAACAAGATGCAGAATGTATGTGTGTGCTCCATGCCTAATGGACAATGCACAAATGAATGCAGGCCAGAGAAATGGTAAGGATTCTAGTTACGCATGGGGAAGGGGTTAGGCACCCCATGCGCTCGAGAAAACTCGGTCTTTCTAGGTTTCCCTATTGTCAATGGTCTATGGATGTTGTTGAAAAAAATCTATAAGTACAATTTGATGATAACAAATGAAATGTGATTAAATGTTAATAATCACTTAAGAAAATATGAAATATTCAAGTATTGAATAAGAAAATCATTTACAAAGGCATAATATTCATTTATGTATAATATTAATGTGATTGGACTCATATGCAAAGATAGAA